>JANIWM010000021.1:0-132500 GCA_030555655.1 Starmerella floris
AAAACAGTATTCACATAAAAAATCCGGCACCACGAGACTCAAACTTGGATCTTTGAATTCCGCTACTCCCACCAACAAACCTTGTAGCGGAGCGCGGGGTTAGTGAAAAATTGCTCCTTTAAAGCTGTCCCAGGCGAGAAAGGCGTGTGTGCGTTCAACTCGGCTACGATTAGGAGTAGGTGCTTTACACCAGGAAGTAGAGAAACGCTGACCACAGTTATTTGGTAGATGTCGCCCCAAAAAATCTCGGGATTCAAGCGGGGCAGTTCCCGAAATGCGACGGTGAAGACCTACAAGGGCAAGCGGATTCTGTGTCTGGCCGATGTGCATGGATCACTGCGGCAGATCAACCGCCTGGTGAAGATGTTCTACGCCGACGTCGTGGTCCACGTGGGAAGCTTCGGCTTCTTCGATGGCGAGAGTGCCGATGGCATGTCGGCGGAAATGCTCGCCAGTGCGGCCCAGGCCTCGATGGTGGTGAACAAAAACGCGGGCGATGCCGGCGATGAAACAGGCAGCCCCGGAAGCAACTCGCCGGACTTCAGCACCATGGATGAGGCCCACCTCCGCGAGGTGGTGGGCTCCCAGCTCAGCGAACTGCCGCTGTTCCTGGCCGGCACCCAGGTCTTCGACGTCCCGGTCTACACGATCTGGGGAGAGTATGAGGATGTGCAGGTGTTGGAGAAGTTCCGTGACGGTAGCTATCATGTTCCGAATCTGCATATTGTCGATGCCCAGAATGCCCCGGTGATCCAAGGCACGTCGATCCGCCTGTTGGGTGTACCGGGGTTGTTCCAGCCCACGTCCATGTTCACCATCGGCGAGGGTAAGACCGTGCCGGGAACTCACGGATCGGCGTGGACCGGCATTTGGCAGATCGGTGAGCTGGCTCACACCACGCTGCGCACGCATAGACCCGAGGAAACCCGCTGGTTGTTAAGTTCCTCGCCGTCCAATAGCCCGCTGTTGGAGACCCTTGCCATCGCGTTCAAATGCGATGCCCATATCTACAGCGTGGCGGGCGACACTAGCCCCACCATCTTCACGAACACTTACGTGCCCAATCTGCTGTCCTGGTCCCCGAAAACTTACCGACGCTCCCTGGGCATCGCCCAGAAGCAATTCAAATCCACCTGGTTCAACGTTAAACAGGAAGTGCTGGCCACATGCGAGGGCAATGATAACCTCAAGGCGCTGATCCTTTCCACGGTCAAGCTGCTTACCACCGAAATTCAGGAATATCGTCTCACTTATGCCTACGACACTTTGTGGCACTGCTGCCTGGCCAATCACAGACAGAGTCTGTTGATGGTCACCGCCGAAGACAATGGCACTTTCAACATCGACGTTAAAAACCTCGGGGTCTCCTTCCATGGACAGTCAACCAACAAGGCCAGCACACCGGATTCCTCGGCCGGCTCCACCACCGAGCCTTTTTCCGACAGCAGGAGAACCAGAAACAAGTTCAAGAAAACCACGTCTCCCGAACCGGCTGATACGCACCCCGGTAGTGACCTCGATACTCCAAGTGTCGGTGCAGGGTCTGCTCTTCCTAAGGCCCCCGCCAGCGAGATCGCCGGTGAGTCCACCACCGCTGTGACCGGTGAGGCCCCCGCCAACCCTGACACTAAGGACCCCGAGTCTCATGGGAACGCCTCTGCTTCTGATAATCAGGAAAACGACGGTCATGGTGAGACCAAGTTCGACCTCAACAAGTTGCCTACGGAGCCCTCCGGGAACGCCATGACCAAGCGCGCCGATAAGTTCAAGTCCCGCAAGGATAAGGACCTGCCCAGTCGACCTAAGCAGGAGGAAGAGCTCATCCCGCGCAGACCCGGACTATGGTTTAAGAACGGCGACCGGTCTCCGGAGGAAATCCTCAGTTTCTTGTCGGAAGAGGACCGTAAAGTGAATCCCGTGGTGAAGATCATCAAGGGCAAGCCTCGAGTAAACGGTACCCCCTCCAACAACGCGCTGGTCTATTTCGACACCCAAGAACAGGTTTCGGCTGCGTATGAACGTGTGAATAAAGATGAGGCTGGCACCGTGTCGATCTATCAGCCCCATTTGACCAGCACCTCCAGCAGCGAGTACGGCTCGAATGGCTCCAAATTCGGCGGACGTCCCGTGAAGCGCCTTTACAAGTCCCGTCGGAAGTGGCAGCCGTAAAAAGAGACAAAAAATGAACGAAATTCTATATTATCGACTCCAAGGTTGGCATATGGGGTTTCGCAAGGACCCAATTCCTTCTAATTTACTGATAAATATGCATGTATCATAATTGTCTTGTCGATATTGGTGATGGACCGAGCGTGGCTCAACCAGGAACGGAATCCCGAGACGTGCGTATGGCGATTCTTGAAACGTGAATCGGCCGCGATTTTCACCCGTCAGAATCGACGCATGCAATGTGCACCATGTACTAGTGCGTTATTGGGTATACTACTGCACCTACCCGTCTGTGTGCCCTAGTCGGGGGACAGTGCTAATTAAGCGGGAGGACTGACTGCCCTATTCCGGCCTGAGGCTACGCTCGCACTAGGTTTGTCCACACCCTTAACACGCGTGACCCGCTCCGGTACCAACCCCTATTAGAGCCGAAGCATAGTAATAATCAGCGCGAGTGGCACTACCGATAGACGGCAGGTAATGGGTAGCGAAAACTTGGGGGGGTTCGAATATCAGGCAAGTCTTCCCTATGAAACCGAAACAAATGTTTCGGCTCGTCAGGAACTAAACAATATTGTCGCCAACTTGGAGCGACTCTACGCCTCACGGCAGTTTCAACACTATGAATTCGGTACGGGCTATGCCCTCGAAGTTTGGAAAGAAATCCGGGCCTTGCAGTCCTGGATCAAGCGTAAGCTGACCATCCCCCTCGATGTACGGCTGGGACTGACGACGATGTTTGCCCAGGCCTGCTTTGAAGCCGTCGAACCGGTTTTGGTCGTGCGATACGGCTCAGCATGTTGCGCTCTGTGGAAGGGCCGTATCGCTCAGCAGGAGCTCGCTGAACAGACCGATCTTATCAATTGGGCAACACTAATACGGGCCGTTCGCAATCTAGTGTTGCTATCACCCTCGACCAATCACAACGAAATCAACGGCCGCTCTTTCGAGAACCATAATTCATTGTCGTTTGCGGAAATGGTCAAGCATGGTACCCCTTCTAAGGTTATCCTGACCATGGCCCGCTTGTTCCGATCGATTACGCGGGCCACCGAAGCCATCTGGGACCAATTGCATAACGACATTCTTTCTTTTCTGGGTCCAAGCACCCATGATCCTAAGGACACCCTCGTTATGGAGTCATTTGCGGCGCTTATTCCCACCAGGGACCTTGATTCCGCACCCTGCTATATTAGTTTGCTCTATGATCTGCGGTACAAAGTTAGTGAGACCCTGTTTTATCAGTGTGCCATGCCGGTTTTGGCCGAATATGTTGAGATTAAGCGTAAAAGTGACTCTCAATCGGACCCTTCTCCTGCGCTGCTTTCGGAGGAACAGCTGGATCTGTGCTTCCAAGCGGCTCTCCATGCGTTCGACATTCCTCTGATGTCCACGCAAGCCTCGAAATCTAAAACGGCGACTATGCGCCAGGCAGTCCCTACCCTTGGCATGTCTGGATCGGGATCCCGCTTGCTCCGAAGTACGGGCAATACTTATAATAACAAGGCGCACGCCGTCAACAGTGCTGCGTTCGCAAAACTCGTGGTCTATGGCCTGAACTCCCAGGACAAACGCGGTCTAGACAAACTGGACGCTGTTATCAACGCGGTTAGCTCTTTTTGCCATCCGTCGAACTCTGGCCCGTGGTCTACTCTGATTGTTATTACTTTAACGGCACTCACTTCGGAAATGTCACAGCGTATAAACGCTGTCGGTGATTTGGAGCAAAGTCTTATCGATAGATTCGTCGAAATTTTACGACCGGTTATTCTCATGGGTGTGCATAGTCATATCCCCTTTGTTGTATCTGCGTCTTTAGATATTTTGCGTCACTTGGCTCTCTTCAGTCACGCTCTGATCTGCCCACTGGTATTGAGCGAAGTCTACCCGACTCTTCAACACGGGCTACACCAGGCCAATCGACTAGCGAGCTCCATCGCGATTCTATCCCGTTTGGCGGTCCCTCTTGTCACTCATCCGCAGTATAAAATGCATCTCACCACTCTTCTGGAGCTGGCGTTGCCGAATTTAGATGCCAACGATTCAAAACGGTGCCTTCTTACCTTGGATCTGTTCCAAGCCGTTGCTTCGGTCTCGGTATTCGAGGATGTTAGTGACTCGACCAACGTAGCTATTGCCTCCCAAGTCCTTCCAGAATGCGTCCACACTTTAGAGGAGTCTGGCGGTGAGATGCTTCCTCTTGAAGAGGATACGCTAAACAGTGTTGTGCAAGGAACATCGGCGGCGTACCCGGAAATTCTGAGTTTCTATGTTAGGCGCATGTTCGAACTCTTAGAAACTACTAGTGAACAACGTCTCGGTTCAGTAGCATCCGCGAGCATCCTTCGTGTACTCACGGCGTGTTCCCCCGCTATTTTTGAAAAATTGTCGGATATAGCGCTGGAGGAGATTTCTAATCCTCAACAACAATACCATGATGCATTTGCACAGGTGTGTGGTTCGTTTGTGCGCGTTGATTGTGCTAGTGTGTTCCCAAAGATGTGGAAACTATTAGAATCTAACATCAGAGAAGAAATTAACGAAAATCAGGCCGGCTCTGGGCGAGTGGCTCTTCCTAAGGACAATAATCTCCAGCGTAATCTGAGTGTCCTCAATATGTGTCTACTAGCCTGCAATGCTAATGTGATTGTCAACTTCGCCTCTTCTCTGCAGGATGTGCTAGTTCTCTTGCGAGAGAAGACGGGCGCCAGCGTGGTGTACACAGTTGCTAACACTGTCCACCACGCTATTGTCGCCCTCACTAGTTACGGCATCGTCCTTCCGCACCCTGGTCCATTCAAGCTCACAAGGAACAATGAAAACAACGGTGATCAAGGACCGTTTAAACATAATCAAGAGCACAAAAAGCTCACCTTGTCCCAGAAATCCCTTGACTATCTGAGTTTGACTTGGAACGTCCCGACTGATGCTTCTAAGGAACTTGCAATCACATTGTTTAAAATTAACGTGGACTTCTCAGAAACTAAGATTTTGGCCAACATTGGTTCAGCTTCCAAGAATATTCAAAGCGAAGACACTGTCACGAATGCTCTTATTTTTATTCGTACCACATTGGGCGCCATTGCTAATTTGACGAGTAATGAGGAAGTTCGGAAGTACCGAGCGAAAATTTTGAAACTAATAGTAACAATCTACAGTAACTTGAGTAAGGACGATGTTGCTAGTCTCAAAGAAGTCCTGTTTGTTGCTAAGGTCTGGGCCTGTGACGTTGGCTACGAGAGGACCTCACGTTTAGACCAGCACTTGGCGACTCTTTATAACTACGAAAAGAGGCCCTTTGTGGTCAAAGGTGCCCGAAAGCGCTGCCTTCCCCCTGCAATCCTGGCACGAAGGGCTCAGCTCTATCATCATCAGCGTTTAGCCGTATTAACTCAGCACAGGGAGGCAGACGAAGGGTCGGTGGACCTCATTATGAACACTCTAGTGGATGCGTGTTTCTCAGCATATCCAGCAGTTCGCCGAAATGCTTTTTCAGCGTTGTATTCACCACTAAAAATTTTCAATGATCCGAACCTATACTCTCGTGTTTATGATCTTATTCTTGTGAAACTATCTTCCCTCCTAGAAAAGAAAGAGTATGAAAAGGTCGAGGGTGGCATTGCGCTTCTACGGTATCGCTCTTTAGGTGTGCAGACTGTCGGTCGAACACCTGCTTATATTCGTCGATTTTTTGATGTATGTCGTGAGGCAGCATCGGCCGATTTCCGCCAGTTGAGCACATTGGCAACATTAGTTTATTTTACAATGTTGTCTGATATCTGCCGATTGGGCATGTTCACAGAATTGCACGAAACCAGAAGTAATGGGGCTGCCACCTCGCATACTGCGAAGTTTTATGTTGAGGATCTGGTCGAATACTTGTTAACTAGGCCCCTAGACAAATTACACTGGCGAGATGCCCTTTTTACAGGCTCCACTCTCTTGGCGATCACGCAGAACCCACAATTCCCTGTTAAGGAAGATCTTTTGAAACTTTTCATTGAGGGAAGCCTGATAGACCATCCCGACGTGCGCAGCATCTCTATGTTCGGGGTTCTGAATGTTATTCAAATGATTTTCCGTCAAGCAATGCTGCCCGCCCAAAGCCCTTCGATGTTCCGTGCTGATGCAGAATTAGAAGCCCCTGCGGGTTACAATCATGATGAGGAAACTTTTGAAAATGATTGGCCAGCATTTTTCATGCAAGCTTTCTCTCAAAGCTCGAAGTTAGCGAAGTCCCAGCTCATAATCACCTGCTTTGTTGCCCCTATGGGATCTCAAGGATGGGCTGTCCAGCCTCGTCGAGGTATTATCAGAGCTCCTGCAGGCCCTCCAGACCTTTCCAATGTTTTCAAAACAAAGGATCTGAATTCGATGCTAGCATCGTCGCGGTTGGGGGATCTCATTAAAGCCCTTTTGGCTATCCGGCTAGTTGAACCGAGACCGGAGCAGGATAGACTCAGCCATGCTTTCACTTTATATTATCGCGATTTGATTGGCTTAGGCGCCGCCTCGGGCAATTTTGCAGAAATCCTGCTTAAGGTGCCAGAGGTGCAAAAGCCAGATGATGCCTCCGACAAAAATTGGCATCGCGTAGCTGCTGAGTGGGTTTGCGGACAGATATTAGCAACCCCAATTTTGAATGACCATGACCGTGACTTGTTGGTCGCTGACACTTTGACCACTTTACGGCTGGCGTCAGATTACCTGTCGCCTGAAACTTTGGGCTATTGGCTCTCGGCAATTTCACATGCCCTCTCACAGGTGGACTATCGTCGTTGCTTGCCTGTCATCGAATTCTTCGAGACCCAAGCCCGAGCTGATTCGGCTCAGGATGGGGGCGGTATCAAACTATCAATGCGAATGGCATTGTACACTGAAGTGCTAGCTACTCTCCAATGGCATCGCCCGAATTTGCTCGCTATAACTGATCAGTGGTCAACTTTTAATCATAGTCTTCAGACTACTCGAGAAAGTGCTGGTGATGAAATCAGTATCGCGGCTTTTGGTACTCTGAGACCATCGGCTCAAGGGGACACTGCGGATGGAGTGCTCAAATTGGGAACTCTTGAGCTGCAAGCACTACAAACTGTTTTCGACACCAGGGACACCTCAACGGCGACGTCTAAACGAAATCTCAGCCTCCTCTATTTGTTATTGCGTATATTGCAACTATTAGGAGGAGATACCTGTCTTGATTTACTGCTGTCCCATGGCTTCCCCTTGCTGTTAGACTGCTCTGCCGTGCGAGATGATCCTGAGATTGTGACCTTGGTCACTAATGTGTTCCTCGAGCTTGGGTCTTGTCATTTTACCCCTCAATCAGCTCGTATTCTAAGCGACTACTTAATCAAGTCTATGAAAAGCACTCAATCCGGCCAGTGGCACTTGCGTATCCGATTGCTACTGTTTATTCAGCCATTCTATTTCAATCACTTGATCGTGTTATCAGCAGACACTCGAAAAAATCTCACATTGCTTGTTGTTGACTCTCTCACGGACCCACAAGTTGAGGTTCGGGATCTCGCGGCTGACACGCTAAGTGGAATTGTGCGGTGCTCGCCTAATAAGGAGCAGGCCGAGTATGTTGAGCTTTTGAATACTCGGTTTAGTCGCAACGTTGGCTCCAAAGCTGAGCTTGTAGATAGACACGCCGCAGTCCTAGGACTAGGCGCACTTGTAGGCGCTTTCCCCTATGCGTCGCCTCCCCCAACCTGGGTTCCGCAGATACTTGCGACTTTGGCTGTGAAAGCAGCCAGCGACAGCGGTGTTGTTGGTAAAAGCACAAAAAAGATTCTCAGTGATTTTAAAAAGACGCGTCAAGACACCTGGCACATTGATCAGGCAGCTTTTACCCAGGATCAATTGGATGACTTAGATGGCGTTCTTTGGAGAAACTATTTTGCGTGATTATCGCCTCAAATGCCGTCATGTCAATACAATGCTATGTTGCTCCGATTGTGCTGTGGTGGGATCAAGCTCCTGAAGAGTCGAAACGATGATGTGTATCTAAAGTGAATGATTGATTGTATATATGCCCTCGGCCTTGCGACCGCTTTGTGTGTTTATGAAGCCAGTCCTTATCGCCTCTCGCTCTTTTGGGAAGCTTCATAAGTGCAGGAGTCTCTATATAGACAAGATGACCCCCATCTTCATACCTTAGATAATGTTAATCAATGATGCGTTTGGTGACATCTATGTGTGTCTATGTCCTGGCGAACTTAATAGGCAAACTCATCAGCATGAAAACCGTGACTTGAGGTGACGGCAAAAAGTAGAAGCTTCCCGCCGATTTAATCTTATCACCTAGAAATGCCAGGATTATTGAACAGCACACGATGTTCCTATATTGACTTTTGTTCCTGTGGATTGTTAGCCGATGGCAAACGTTTAACAGAAACAACACGGCGGAATGCTGGAGCTGGTAGCCTCGAAAGAGTGACCAGCCTCAGTAACCGCCTCTCAGGACAGCTATGTGCAACTCAGTTGTGCGGATCTGCTCCGGAGGAACACAAAATGGCAATCGGATGTCGCTTCGGCGAACCCGCAGACTTGTTCTGCGAGCAACTTAGAAAACTATGCCTCTTCGGAGGCCGCCCGCCTGAAGTCGTAAGGCTTTCAGGTTTGGACGTTGGTAGTTATCTGGTTGATCCTGCCAGTAATATATGCTTGTATCAAAGATTAAGCCATGCATGTCTAAGTATAAGCAACTATACAGTGAAACTGCGAATGGCTCATTAAATCAGTTATCGTTTATTTGATAGTACTACTACATGGATATTCGTGGTAATTCTAGAGCTAATACATGCACATATGGACGCTTTTTGCATCGCTGGCCCTATTCCTTCAGAAATCGGTGACCATTTCTTAGGCCCTTG
Organism: Starmerella floris; assembly: GCA_030555655.1. Classification (NCBI taxonomy): domain Eukaryota; kingdom Fungi; phylum Ascomycota; class Dipodascomycetes; order Dipodascales; family Trichomonascaceae; genus Starmerella; species Starmerella floris. The sequence goes on from JANIWM010000021.1 coordinate 9,048, forward strand.
AAAACGTTAGCAAGCCAACCGCGAAAGATTATATTTTAACGCTTTTATTACTCACGCAACGGGTGAAACTATGACATAGGTGCCGATGCTAAAAGACAATCGTCGAAACCTTGAACTGGTCGGACGTACCGGTCACAGCACGAAATGAAACAGTACATGATAATAATAATTGAACAGCGATATCATAGCTAAAGTTATAGTAATTGAGTCTCGCATCGGCGTATGATCTCTTAATACGTGCATGTACAAGCCGGTCAGAAAAGAAGGCTGCAGGTTGGGATCAAATCGCGTTGGGTATGCCCGTCATCTCAGGAGACGTTTCTACACGCGACGCGTCAGTCATGTGATGCTCTCGGTTGTGCGCTCCGGTGGGTGACACACAAATGAAATTTATCTAGCACCAAGGAAGGACCATATCATATTTAAGAAAAAATCACGTAACTGCACGTAGTCATCTTCTTTTTGGGACCATACTCTGGCGCCAGGTCGGTTTTTGTGAACTCGCTTCGGGGCGAAATATGGATAGAAAACCCTTATTTCCAGACCTGACCCTTAATTGGTTTTCCCCTTCGAGTGCGTCTATCACATCCACACGCTGTTTTACTTCCGTACCTTCTTATCTACGATCGCTCACGGTACTGACTGACCCCAAATCACAACCTCCCTTTCCGACGATAAAATGGTGTCGTCACCGCCAAGCAACATGAGCTCACCCGTCGTGGTCTCTTCACCGTCGCCTCCGTCTTCACCGGAGCAGGAGTTGTCGTTGCCGCCCGTCCAGCAGCCGGGCGGCAGCTCACCTCTGCGTTCGTCGCCCACGACGTCGCGCACTAATAGTGGCCAGCGTATCAACTTCGGAACCGGCTTCGGGGGTGGCGGAAACCAAGCAGATCGCCCTCAGCAGCTGGAGGAACATCTGTTTGTGTCCTCGAGTCCGCTCAACTCAAGTCCTCAGATCGCCTCGAGCTCGCCGCGGCTGCCTGGAAGCAGCCAGGCCGAGAGTGCCAGCACCGGAACCAGTTTCCCAATGGCCCCGCCTGACTCGTCACCGCTGAATTTTCCTTCTTCTTCATCGCAGGGCCGGGGCTCTAATTTCCCCTCATCCTCACTCAGCGGCTCATTGCGCAGTGATAGAGACACCCGTCGTACCACTGAGCGCCACCGCACTTTGTCGAGAAGAGGCGAGTTCGCCATGGGTTCTGATCCCATGCTCTCGATATCAGACCGGACCAGCAGTGAGTTCAGTAGCGCCGGCCATGGTGACCCCGAGCGGGTCATCTGGGGCACCACCGTCTCCATCTCCGAGACCTTGGAGACATTCCGTAAATTTCTGTCTGGGTTCAAGCCGCGATACCGTCAAGCTATGGACCAGCAACCCCCTACTGCTGATTCGGACGAAAACATATACATGAATGAAATTGATCAGATGCGCCAACTTGGTACGACCACATTGATGCTGGACGTCATGAATCTCAAGGCGTACCCTCTGGCGGTCAAGCTATACGACCAGCTCAAGAAGTTCCCCCAGGAACTAATTCCTATCATGGACAATGCCCTGAAGATGCACATCGAGGCCCGAGTGGAGTCTGACTCGACCAATCCCATTGCAGAGCTGAACGAAATCGAAGGAAAGCGGTATTGCGTGCGGCCTTATGGTCTACCGAGCCGCGCGGGGTTGCGAGAGCTAAATCCTTCCGACATCGACCAGCTTGTCACCATCAAGGGATTGGTGCTGCGCTCCACGCCGGTGATCCCCGACATGGGGGACGCCTTCTTCCAATGCGCCGTTTGCAACCACACCACGGTGGCACCTATTGAAAAGGGCACGATCACTGAGCCCACACGATGTCCTCGACCGGCGTGTGGCCAGATCAATTCTATGCAGCTCATTCACAACCGCTGTAAGTTCAACGATAAACAGGTGGTGAAACTCCAGGAGACCCCCGATGTCATTCCCGACGGTCAAACCCCCCACACTGTGTCTCTATGTGTTTATGACGATCTTGTTGATTACTGTAAGAGTGGTGATCGCGTCGAAGTCACCGGTATTTTCCGCGGTGCTCCCGTACGATCGAATCCTGTCCAGCGCGTGCTCAAAAGTCTGTATAAGACCTACGTCGATGTAGTACACATTCAGAAGGAGAACCCCAAACGACTGGGTGTTGATCCGTCAACCCGGGATGATGAGTTGCGCGTCTTCTCTGATGAGGATGTGCAGCAGATCAAGCAGCTGGCTGCTCGGCCTGACATTTTCGACCTACTTTCCCGGTCCCTGGCGCCGTCCATTTACGAAAATGAGGACGTGAAGAAGGGTATCTTATTGCAGCTTTTCGGTGGCACGAATAAAACATTTACGAAAGGTGGCAAGCCGCGGTATAGAGGTGATATTAACGTCCTGTTGTGTGGTGATCCTTCAACAAGTAAATCACAGCTGCTTACTTACGTTCATCGGATTGCTCCCCGCGGGATGTACACCAGTGGTAAAGGATCGTCGGCTGTTGGTTTGACGGCCTATGTTACGAAGGATACCGAGACCAAGCAACTTGTGCTCGAAAGTGGCGCACTGGTGTTGAGTGATGGCGGTGTTTGCTGTATTGATGAGTTCGATAAAATGAGCGATTCTACACGCTCAGTTCTGCACGAGGTTATGGAGCAACAAACCGTGAGTATTGCCAAAGCTGGCATCATCACGACCTTGAACGCGAGAACGTCAATCTTGGCCAGCGCTAATCCGATCGGGTCTCGTTATGACCCCAAGCTGCCTGTTGTCCAGAACATTGACCTACCACCCACTCTATTGTCTCGTTTCGATTTGGTCTACCTCATGTTGGACAAAGTGGACCCCAATGCCGATCGTCGATTGGCTCAACATCTCACCTCCATGTACCTGGAGGATGCTCCGGAGAATGGCAGCAAACTAGAAACGATTAGCGTGGAGATGCTGGCTAAGTATGTCGGCTATGTCAAACAGAATATCCATCCCCACATCACCGTGGAGGCCAAGGACGAGCTTGTGCGGACATATGTGCAGATGAGAGCACTGGGAGAGAGCCCTCAAGCGGCGCAGCGCCGTATCACTGCAACAACACGTCAACTAGAGTCTATGATCCGGCTGAGCGAGGCCCACGCAAAAATGAGACTGAGCCCCACCGTGGATCTGCAGGATGTTGTAGAGGCCGCTCGCCTGATCCGATCGGCCATTAAAGAGTACGCAACTGATCCCGCCACGGGCACTATCGACATGGATATGGTCCAGACCGGTCATTCTCGGGCTCAGCGTGATAAGAGTGCGCAGTTTAAGCTGGACATTATGTCCTTGCTGGATCACAATCCGGGTGGCCTGCCCTACGACGAAATCATCTCGCGTACGTCCGATATGAACGTCGATAAGGTCGACCACACCGAGGTGGCACTGGCAGTTCGGGAATTGCAACAAGAAGGAATGATCACCATTGGGTCTCGTCGCATGGTCAAGAAGACGTCTAACATGTGATAGAACTCCCGCTGCACAACGATTAATCCGTATTACGACCATTCCAAAACGAATTATTTATCTAATTTTGCTCTATATACATTATGGCCAAGTAAGCACTGAACACATCTTCGACTGTTCTGAGTCGAACCCCCCCTCACAAACGAGAGGCTAGCTCCAGGGCGTTCGAAGCCGCCGATTGAATTTCATCGTTGGGAAGCTCTCCCTCCGCATGACTGGTGATACTAGCTTCGATCTTGCGACCACCTAACTTCCCGCCCTCAGCCTGCGAGAACTGCATCATCTGCCCTCGGAATTCCAGCTCAGCCAGGGTCACGTAGGAGGTACTGTGGTACTTATAGTTGGCTTTCTTGCCCGGGCCAAACTCGATCTCAATCTCAGGCCTGACCTCCAGAGCGCCGAGGCGCCCGAATTTGCAGCCCTTGAGAAAGTACTGTTCAATGGCCTCGGTGACTGCTATCGGGTATGTCTGGGCACAGGTGATTTTGAGATCCGCTTTGTGATTCGGCAATGATATGTAGGCGTTGGATTCAAGGGGCACGGCAAGAATGCGAGGGACCTGCTCCAGTCGCGTGTTGTCAAGGGCACTGATGGGCGGCAGCTCGGCCCAGGCCTCGATGGGAGGGAACTCATCGGCGTGCTCCTCTTGAGGATCCACCACAAATTTCATCTGAATCAATCTCAGGTTGGAGACGAAGTCCAGCTCCTTGTGGCGTGAAACGAACACCTTGCGACCTTCGGAATCGAGTTCACCGTCCAAGTTGAGGATGCTTGCCCAGTTATCCGTGGCCTCAGGGTCATTCTCGCTCTTCGAGGTAAGTGAGCCATCTTCGCGCATGCCCTCATGGTGCATATCCTTGGAAAACATCGGCAATGAGCTGGCAAGGTTGGCCACATAGGGAATGTTACTAGTGAACGTTTTCTTGGTGCCTGCGTTGGGCACTCCGGCTAACGAGGATTGATTATGCAAAATGAATCCCGGTGTGACGGTTAATGTTGTGCTCATGCTTGCATTGTTTAGAGAGGTCGGCGTCTCGCCTTTAGTACGGGTGACTAGTTGTTCAATAGCTTGGTGAACTTGTTCCGTTAGGCTCGGTTCACCTTTGCGTTCTCCGCTCGTATCAGTTGACGCCTGGCCAGGGTCAGTTTCACCGCCACCAAACTCCGGTGGCGCAAGTGCCCTTAGTTCCGCGGTATGTACAGTGGGCTTCGTGGAGATTCCGGACGACTTATACTTCACAGCCTCCCAGCGCCACCAGGGCCGAATACGATCCATCCACTCCAACGAGTCGGTGTCATTGAACGGCCGAAACCGGTAACGACTGAGGTTTTCGGCATTGGTATCAAAAAGCCATTGGGCTGGGCGCCATTGATGGTCTATAAATCGCTGGGATACCTGCAGGAGCAGTCTACGGACCAATTCGAAGTTCTTGGCACTGGCACGTCCCGCACTGTAGACCACCAACCCGTCGGAATTGGTGCGGAAAAAAGTATTCGTAAGTCGCTGCATCACAGTGAGTAAGTCGTTTTCGGATGACACCTTATCGAGATAGGCGTGCATTCCCTGATGCATGCGGGTGAGATCCACCTCGCGCTGCACGAGACTCTCCAGGAAGAGGCCTAAGCTGGCATTAATCCACTCAAAGGTTTCGGGAGTACTGCTCACGATGATCTGGAAGCGAGCCGGCAAAATGGAGATTTTGGCACCGCTCTTCGACCACTCTCGCAAGAGCCGGCCGTTGTTCCCCAGAACGAGGACAAATTCTTCCTCGCTCAGGTCAATCACGTTTTCCACCATGGGCGTCCCAACCTCATTGAGAGTCCCTTGGGCATCCTTGATAGATGTTTGCCAGACCTGGGACATGATATACTCGGCCATTTTCTTTTTAGTCATTTTTCGAAACACTGACGGCTGGACGCGCTGCGTTGTTAGGTACTCCTCGAGGTGTTCTTTCCGAAAGCCTTTCACCAACTCCTTAGTGATCTGGTGGTAGCGCTGGCTGGTGATGCTGGTGGTCTCCGGTCTTTGCGAGTGAATGCCCAGTACTACGGGCTCCGAGTCCTTGTCCTCGAAATTGAGATTATCCAGGTAGGTGGTTGGAGGGACCGATTCCGGAGCGGGCGACCGTCGCCGCTTCTGCAGCCGCCTTGGTTTCACCTTGACTAGACCAGCTTGAACGGGACTTAAAATGATGAACCCGGGATCGTTCCTAGGCACAGGCGTGGTGCTGAACCGTCGGGTCGGGTCCATGGCTCCATAATTGGGCCGTCGCGTCAATTCTATGCAACGAGCAACAACGGCATTGACCGGCCAGATCCGCATTGGCCCCAATAAAATCCCTGCCGCTTAAATATCGCCCTGATAGCTGTAATAATGGCCGGGACTTCCCTATTATCACGCCCAACGGTGAGAGCTATTTCAATCCTGTGGGTTACTAAAGGGTCCCTTACATAATTTTTTCTGTCCAGCCTAAGCAAATGTTCCATGAGGCCCAACCACCCTAATCAACAGGAATCAACCATCAACTACTGCGCCTTTATATCTCCTAAAAAAAAGAGCCGGGCCCTCTGCAACTGACGCACGAAGCATTACGTGCTTAACAGCCTCGATTATCTCTTTTAAATCCTTTGCTTGGTTACGACTGGCTGAAAAACCAAACTATTGACGCCGCGCACTAGGGGATTGGGTTACCGGAAATTAGACCCTTTTTTAGCCCAGTTGTCTTTCTCATTGCGCAAGGAATGCGAGGCAGGAATGTCCGATGACGGCATCGCTGATATCGGAAATGACACGCGAGTCGAGCAAAAAATAGTTTCCCCAGATGTCATGGATCAACCAGCATTTGTCTACCTATCCCCTGAAGACGTCCGCCAGGTTCAAATAAATGAGGCCGAGATTCACCAGCGGATTGTGAATGACGGCAGATGTTGGGAGTTTTATCCTCTGCCTGATCAGACAGACCTGCCTTGCGGCTCGGTAACGCCCACAGGGGTCGAATTGCGTACAGATGACCCTCTCTTTCAGTGGGACAATTATCATAGGTCCACCTTCATAGAGTTGATCGGGAGGTGGTCAGCGGCAATGTTGCCGGAGATAGCCCAGCATATCGGCAAGCCACTCTTTGAGTGCCAGCATTACCTGAACATGCTAAAAGGTCATCCTCGCTGTATAGACACGGCTGAGATTCCGGCAGCAGAAGAGGTTCCTGCTCAGTTTGTGGAACCAGATATTGTGATTCCCGACCCTCCCAACGCAGAAATGGAGGAGCGGCCGTTTCTATTCCAGAGAAACCGACTGGAAGCCCGGTTTCAGCGGCAGATTAGCCCAGAAACCCTCGTGTTGTTAGAATCCATGGTGACTGAGAAATTGAAGATCTGGCTCGGAGAGTTTGTGAGGCAGTACAGAGCCGCTAGCCATATTTGTAAAGATCAAAGCAAGTTTATCGAAGAGATTGTCATGGCCGAATCGGAGATCACGTTCCCTGAATGGCTCAATTCAGAGGCCAATGGCCTGAACCTGCCACGTAGCAGCCTTCTCCTCGCCGAGGATTTAAATACAGAGAACGACCAAGAGCAAGAGGTCGCTTTCGGCATTTCCGTGGATGCTCCAACGGAACTAGAATGCTCGGCTAACAACCAAAGTGAACCGTCACAGGGCCGCGAGCCCACGATTGATGAGCTCATTGAAGAGGAAGATATTTGGCTAGAGAGCTTGGATCATTATAACTCCACACTAGGGATGCTGAGTCGTGGCCTGCCAGCGGTCGCATGTCCACCCCCATCGCAGCGGTCGACATATTTAGAAATGTTCATGCGAGCACGATGACAGCAGAACGTGGAACCGCTGATGAACAAAAGCGATATTCGAACTATTTATTTATTATGATACCTAGAGACAAAATAGGGATCATTGATTATTTATCGTAAATATTATTGGCAGACTATTGTTTGTTCTTGCACGAGCACATGGCTGACAAACCCTAACACTATCCGCCAGCCGCACTCGCGCCCCTTAATGACCTGCTGATCCGCTCTCCCCCGCCCCTTTACTTCGGAGTAGGGGCAGCACTGCTCAAGTGAGAAAATGTATCAACTAAAAGAATACTGCATATTGGATCTCCCAAATTCAGACTCCGCCGTGCAACGAGCCCTTGATATGGCCAGCGAAATCGAAAAAAGCTGGACTCCATCCAAAACGTATGCTGGTATACAGTCCTACACCCAATGGGTCGATAACATGGGCGGAACTTCGGAATTTTGGGCTGCTCGAATCAGTTATCACGACGACATCTCATATCAGAGTGCATATGACACGTTATACACGAACCACACCGAAAACGAGGCCGAGTATATAGGGATGCTGGAATCCTACGAGATATTGGATTCTCAGAGGGATTGGAGCAGCCGTCTAGTGCGCTACCAATTTCCGTTTCCGTTAAGTAAGCGGGAAATGGCGATCTGGCTCACCCAAAAAGAAACACAGCCCGGTACCCAGTTTGTGAACGTGACAATTCCTCGGAAATACCCGACTTCGAATACTCAGGCCAAGTACGTGTCCGTGGAAGTGGTTACTAAACTGCCCGACAATCGCCTTAAATGGGTGGTGGCCACCACTAGTGATGCTGGAGGCTTGGTGCCCCAGTTTTTGCAGCGCCCACGGTTGGCCCAGGTGCTCACGGAAGATGTGCCTCAATTCAAGCAGTGGCTGCAGAACCGCACTCAAGAGTAACCACGCCATTAGATGAACTTGTAATAGACCCTGCTTTATGTAACTTAAGCCCTTGTTTATCCAGCCGTGGCCCCTTAGTGCGGGCACTGTCTTTTCCTGACTGTTCTCCTGCTCAGGTCTTTGTCCTTCACACTCTCTTTACCGCGTCTCCCGGAAGGCATGATGTTGTGCGAAGCAGACGCTAGCCCATTCACATGCAGTCCTGTCCAAATGGTAGCCTATCCAGTTGCTAGCATGGCCAGTGGCCGGTCAGACCGAATATCGGGCAAATACCAGATAGATTCCAGTATCAGCCTCAACGGTTTTCGATTGGCCGAGCAGCTCTGCGAGCCATTTTCTGTTGGTACTGGGTGGCTTCAATCCACTCCTCTTTGGACAGGATCTCCGCGTCCAAAAATGGCCAAAAGTCGCACTCTATGCGGCCCAGTGACTGGGCGCAGAAGGCCAGCTGCAGCCACAGCGAGGCACGGTCTCCCTGGTCCGTAATCTGGGGCGCGTGGGTCCGCAGCAGAGTTATCAGCACCTTCAGCGAATCACGAGCGAACCTACTCACGTCGGCGTTATCGGGCCGGTGGGTGTCATGCTTGAAGATGGTCTGGAAGCCATTGATTGTGGCGAACACATGCTCTCGGTATATTTCTATGACGCGTTTTAGGAATGCCAGCGGTTGCGTTTGTTTGAGCTGAGAAGGAATCATGTCCCATTGGGCCTGCAGAAACTCCCACCGGGCCTCGATGAAGAGGCGTTCGAGGTTGGGCTTCTGCATGCGACGTAGAAGAGAAACGGCACGTGTGAGCTGTGGCAGCCGCATGGCCTGGCGAAGAGATTTTAGCAGAATGTCTTCCATGCCAACCACGCTCCGGTGAACATCTCGGCGCAGCTGCTGAATCAACGGGGAGCTGGGGAATCGTTTACTGAGCCGATCGGTCATTCCCGCCAGGTCCAGCGCCATGGTAAAATCTGAACGCAATACGCTGTCTCGCACAAGCTCGGGCAGGGCCAGCAGCTCCTGAATCTGGTCGATCTGCTGATACACCACAAACTCATCCGCAAGCAAAGACTGTAATACCCGGTAGGCCTTTTCGGGCAGCTTTGGCGTCGCCAGCGAAACCTCCACTGAATCACCGCTGACCTGGTGTAGCTCCCGCATCATGTCACTCAGCCTGTCCATGGCGTTTTTAGACGTGATGAAATCGGCCTTGTGTTGGGAGGCCAGGCTCTTCTGGGCCGCCTGGGTGGATGCGATGCTAGTCTCTAGTGATGCTCTCTCTGTGTCTAGCATACCGGGAGGCATATTGATCAGACGGGCGAGATAGTCCTGGTCTATAAGGGCGGGAGCTGGTGCCCCTTCGGCAACAAATTGAGCTAAACTCATCACCCCTCTCTGCCAGGCTCGACTGGCGTTGACCTGTTGTGAATGTATGCGTGGGGGTCAGCCCGAACCACTGACGCGCACCCTAGCCGGATAGTGCGACTTATCAGCATCAGCCTATTCGTCGGGGCTCCCACCACCTAAGCGATGTGTTCCCGCTAGAGCGTGTTGCGAGATCGAATACACAGATTTTCGCAACTACTAAATCGATCTTGGGTTTGTTTGCTAGGGATTCTTTATGAAGTCCTTCAGAACCACTGGGCCCGTCTTAGATACCTAACATAACTAGGTACCAATCGATAAGTTCTAAAGAAAACTCCTATACAAAGCTGATGCACTAAAATGATAACAAAAGGCTTACTGCATGACTGAAGATTGATTTACAAATTCGAATCACAGTCAACCGCCCAACCTTCCCCTGCTAGGCTCGGGGTCGTTGGCCGGTGACGACCACGTGAACTGTCGAAGACGGGCAAGCTTATGCCACGATTTACGGGCGGCATACGACATACTGTGTAATCCTCCCACCATTCCATTATGATAAGGTCCGATCAAGCCTGCCCCACAGCAGCAGCACCTTGTGAACATGGCGGCGGCATTGTTCAATGTAGACTCAGGCTATGCCGAGGCTCTGTGTCGCGGAATGAGCTCAAGCCTCATCAAGAGTCACCAGTACTCCAATATGACGCAGTGTGACACCCTCGAAGACCTGAAGCTGCAGCTGGGCGCAACCGAGTACGCCCCGGCCCTGAGCAGCGTCCCGTCCCCCATTAGCACCCGCGACTTCCAGGAAAAGATGTCGGACAAGGTTATCGCTGATTTCAGGTACCTTCAGAGTACCGCTGTGGAGCCATTGGCCCAGTTCCTCAAGTACATCACCTACGGGTACATGATTGACAACGTTATCCTTATGGTGTCGGGCACACTACATAACCGCGACAAGGAAGAGCTCCTTGCCCGGTGTAACCCGCTTGGCTGGTTCGACACCTTGCCAGCCCTCTCGGTTACCACCGACATCGAGTCGTTGTACGAAGTGGTGTTGGTCGACACCCCCCTTGCCCCCTACTTCAAAGAGTGCATTTCCGTTAAAGAACTTGGCGATCTCCAGATCGAAGTGGTGAGAAACCGTCTCTACAGGGCCTATCTCGAGGACTTTGCTCAGTTCTGCACGAGTCTGCCCGGCCCGACCGATGAGGTCATGCTGAGCCTCCTGGGATTCGAGGCGGATCGTAGAACAATCAACATTTCCTTAAACTCTCATGGCACCAAGCTCACCCGCGAGGATCGTGAATCGCTGATGCCGGCCCTCGGCAAGCTGTACCCGGTGGTCTCCTCCCAATTGGCCCGGAGTGAAGACCGCGAACAGGTTCGGGCTCTGATTGAGCAGAGTAACATCTTGGAGCTGGAAGAAATCTTCAGCGACTCGAACGGTAAATCCATTGAAGACCACTTCTATGCTCAAGAAATCTATCTCTGCCGATCCGCGCTGACCCAGCAGTTCAACTACGGTACATTTTACGCGTGGTTAAAGTGTGCTGAGCAGGAAATCCGCAATGTGTTGTGGATTGCGGAGTGCATCGCTCAAAATCAGCGCGACAGAATCAATAACTACGTAAGCCTTGTTTGATATGGGCTCGATGCAAAAAGGCATGTCTAATTGATCTTTATGTGTAGACGATATACACATTGTTTTATATTATCTAGTGCTCGATATTTAGATAGCCGAAGATAGACAATGGTGGTAAGGGTGACGTGCATATATGCTCGTGGTGATTGTTTACATGGTTCACCTTAAACAGTCTTATCACTAACAAAAACCGCTCATGGATTATCGCGCCACTGCTCAAATGGCAATGCTCATTCTGCATACAATTGTTTCTCAGCGAGCATTGGTCGACGAAAGCTTGCTGGAGGTCTCAGAATTTAATGGCGTCCGTTTCCAGCTATGTCTCGATCCCATTCATCAGAATTTCCTCGCGCGTACTTTTGCGGCTCTAAAGTCTGTGCTAAAATCGCAAGGTGCAACCTCAATCGAGGTCCAATTTTTTTCTGCCCAAAACACATCGCAAATTTTGGAAAGATGGCATATAGCCATTTCGACCCCGAGGTCAGCTAGTTCTGATTTAATGGTGGAACTACAGGCGCTAATCGATGAGGTATCGTCGTCACCAGAACTCCTAGATCCCCAAATTCCCAACGTGTACCGCATCTTTTTGAAAATCAATCGCCGTCTTCGTGTTCCGTCACAATGTATTGTGATGGGAAGAGCTGCTGCCAATACTCAGTCTGAAATCATTCTACCACCTCCCTGCTTGGAGAAACAACTCCATTTCAGGGAGCTGGAAAACATTTCTGTGCGGATGGCGGGTGAATGAACGTCCTTATGACATCCTATTATTCAGTGAGATCGGATGACGCAATGTTTGATAAGACGTCGTCCAGGTGTCTATTTACACAGATAGTTTTATGTATAGTTAGTTGGTAGGTTGGTTTGGTAATAATACACACAAGTGAAAATGCAAAGAATAATTATTGATAGATCCAGTCGTGCATCTCGTCCCAAGCTTGGGGCTCGAACGCAGTCATGGGTCTCTGAATGTCTAGTCGTGATGATCGAGGCGATTGTCGCACCTCTTGACTTAGAACAGCTGAGAATGGCGAGCAACCCAGGTCGAACGTATCAAGGTTATACCGCCGGGGTGAGGCAAACGTTGAAGGCGAATCAAAGCTAAACGAATTACCCAGCATACTCAGAGTTTGATTGGGAGTCCCCATACCAAGTGTGGGAAGCATTCCCGCCATCTGGTTGGTTTTCGGAGTAGAGTGTTCACTCTCGGAAGCACCGTTAGATCGCATCTCTGAACTACTACGCGGACGGGGTGTCGGTGTACCCAACAGTTGAGCAAACAGAGCACTGTCAGTGCGACGGTGATGTGAATAATTATTTGGCTGTTGCCGTTGAGAAACTTGCAATTGAGAACGTTGCGCAGAGTTATCTCTAGTTCCGTTTTCGTGGTGCCATCTACGGGTAGGAGTGGCTGGCTCGTCTATTCTTGTTCGTGGGAGATCATCGTCCTCACATTTTTCGAGCTTAGGGAATGGCTCCATCTTGATTTCTGACTTGACAACGTCAGCTCTATTCTCCGATTCGTTCACATTTAAGGTGGGCATTCTGTACTGAGGGGGCGCATTAGAGGAGGAGACGGTGGTATTTTTGACTCTGCGGAATCTAGTACGGGCGCTAAACTCATCATCAGCAGCGCTGAAGCGGTACAAAGTGACGAACGAGAGCTCTTCTTTGCCATTGCCGATACGATAAATTGCCTGATACATCTTCAAAGCACTCAGGGAAGCCTTGGCATACTCCTTGCCGCTGATTTCGAGACGGTGCAAGAAATCATCCCAAAAGTCCGGCAAGAAGGGCACATTAAGGACGTCCTTATCCTCCTCTAGGCCACGACCAGAGATCTGCTGAAACGGGCAGGGGAACTGACAACGTAAGAGCTCCTTACGACTAGTTATAACCGTTTTGGCATAGTAGCGGTAACCACTATTGACGTCACCACCGCTCAACATGTACTGCACATCACTAGCGTAGAAACCAGGCTGGGGGTCATTAATGAAGATGGAAACACTTCCATGAACAACGGGCACGTCGACTAGCTTGGATTGATCATAGAGTTCTTGAAGATCACTATAATCGGGGAGAAGATGCTGGATCTTTAGAGGACGCAGCGGCGACTCATATGCCGCCCTCAACAACCGCGAGTAGACACGATGAGAGTTTTCGGTTCGACGAACCATACTGAATTGAATGGGAAGAACCTTGTCTCCACTTAGTTCTACCGATGCAGACGTTGTGCGGCGGTGACGGTTGCGTCTCGGCGATGCCTGGATGGAAACGGGCTGTACGGGAGGAACCGACGCCGACGGAGCAATAAGAGGCTCCATCTTGTAGTTAGATTGCACGGGGCGTGGCTGCAGCAAGGGAGGATATTCATTGTTAGCCATGTCAGCTCCCTCAGACTCAGTGGACTCAGGGTGCTTCAGCTGAACTCCGGGAGCCTCCTCGTTCTCATCTAAGTGACTTTCGCTGTTTCCACCTAGCGACATGGTATTCGCATGCATGACCGGCTCATGAGGGTGGGTGGCAGAAAGTGGGGTGGGCAGCCCCACTGGCATTGAGTTGTTGCTTTCGATCATGGTACCACCGTGTACGCCGGTGGTCATAGATGCGCGCATATCTGGCGACGAGCTGGATGAAAGCGACTCGGTATCGACGCTAAGTTGCGACGAATGTTGGACTCTTCGAGGCAGCTGTTGTGGCTCAGATGACTGCTGGTTGTCGAAGTGTTGAGGCGGCTGGAAATGATGCACACGCGGGAACTGGGCACAAAACTCAGGAGACTGTTGAGAGTGGTGCATCTGGCCGGAAGGGGCGTCAGTGGAGGCGTGCTCACCATGGTGCATCACTGGGGATGTCGACGTGGACATGGGCGTAGTGTGGCCCTTCAACTGGGGGCTATGAGAAGTATTGGCCGGGTCATGGCCCGCTCCGCCACTGTCGGCACGGTGGTCGTCATCGGCCTGGGCCGAGCTCAGGGCTTTCTTGGCATTTTCACAGTTCGCCTCTGCTTGCCGCAGAAACTGAGGTTTCTTTTCGTTTTTTTTGAGTTCTTTCAATTTACTAATGAGCTGTTCCACGGAGGTGGTCTCGAGAGTAAGTTTGCTTTTGACCTGATGTGCTTGGTCATCCGGGCGGGTGGTCTTCTTGGGCCCAACAAGATCCAGAAACGTCTCATCGTGCTGCAGAAGCTTCTTGAGTACCTGAAGGTGGCTCGATACTTGCTTACGGCTTCGGTACTCGCCGAGACGGTAGCGCATGTAGTCGGAGATCAGCTCGTTGCGGCCGCGAGCCCGCTGGTTCATCACCACCTTGGTAGGCTCGCCAGGAATCAGCCACAACGCCTCCATGAACACCACTTCGACTTCCGGGCTCCAAATCACCTTGGACTTGGTGTCCGCGGCGTGGCGCATGATGTAATGGTTGTACTCGTCGTAAGGATTGCGCGACGGCGACAGCGGCTGCGGGAAGGACTGTGACGGGGCCAGCTTGCTGTCCAGACCCAGGCGCACATGGGCACCTGCGGAGAGACTATGGAAGGAGAAGTCGCGGGGGGGCATGGGCTTCGACCGCTTGTTGTACATGGGCCTGGCGAACGTCTGATTGGCACTACCTTTGGGAAGCAGCGTTCCTTCGGGCGACGTCGATGGGGCCAGCTGCTGGTAATGCAGCGGCTGCTCGTAGCCGGACGCCTCGTGGAGGGCAGACCGCCCCGCGTAGGCGGAGGGCTGGCGCTGCAGCGGCGCCTGAGCGAGACTGCTGTGAGTGGCAAGAGCAGGGTGGGATTGCGAGCTCTGCGTGCTGCTGCTCATCATTCCCATGACAGGATAGGCGCCCTGTGGCGGCTGATCGGCAGCCGGGGCCGGGCGGTAGTGGGCGGAGGGCTGGTAATGCGACGGGGTAGTGCCCTGGTGGCCCATGCTCTGGCTGGTGACCGACGGGTGGGGAGGCGCCTGGGGTTGCATCACCGGCTTGACCTGATCCATGGAAGCGGCGTGGATGGATGGCATGAAGGCTGCCTGCGACGGTGGGGGTTGCAGCATCGAGTACTGCCCAGGGGCGGCGTACAAATGGTGGCTCGGCAGAGGCGATCCATTGACGTCCATGGGTGACACTGGCACCAGGGAGCCGGGGTACTGGGCCGAGGCCGCGGCAGTGCGGCGCACGGGGGTGTCGACTCCCTGGGGGCTAATAGAATGCAGCGCTGCCGGGGTGTACATGGATTGTTGGGAGTGGTAAGTACCCGCGGTATCTAGAAGCTCGGATTGCCTGCCAGTGGAGGGGTGCGGTGCCGACTGCGACAACGGGTGCGGCACATTGCCGGAGATGTCGGACATCATGGCGGTGGACGACATGTATCCCCCGGGGTGATTAGAAGGGTACAGCGATGCGGAGTGAGGCATGGCAGGGTCCCGATCGTGGGGCAGGGCATCCACGGCCATGGGGAGCCGGCTGTGGTTGGCAGCGCCAGGGGGTCCGACGGTGGTGATCATCTCCTGGGGTATCATGAGGGCGGTGCCGTTGGGCTTCCGCTTCTTGGATTTATGGCCCTGTTTGCGGATTATGGTATTTGGCGGGGTGTTGATCTCCATGGCGGACGGCAGCAGTTTCTGGCGCTGGGAGGTGCGCTGCTTCTGGGCCGCCGCCCACAAGGGGGTTACTGGCGACACCAGACCGGGATAATTGTGGTTCTGTTGACGTGACATGGTGCGGGGAGAGGGCAGGAACGGCCGTATCTGGTCTTTTCAGAATCCTCCACGGATATTCAAGCTCCTCTTCGGCGGAGGTCGGGGCGGGATTGGCAGTGAGTGCGTGTGCCGGTGTTCAGCAAGTGGAATCAATCAAAGCACTAACACGGCTTTGTGAATTGTAAATTTCCAATAATCCGCGTCCTAGAACCGAATCCCTTTTGAATATATTAATTGCCGGAGACCACCGTCTTATATTTGGCAAGGGCAGGTTTTAGAATTAAGAACCTCTTGAAATCAAGAAAGCGACTTGCTTACGGGGTTGAGGAGTGTTGACTTTCTATGGCCCTACCTACCACGCGACGGGCCCTAGGCCTTCTCCTATCCATGTAGGGGTTGGACGCGTCGCGTCACGCGTTGACCGTTTGGTGCTTGGGAGAAAGACCAGGCATGTGTATTAAGCACACACGACAGAGCCAGCGGAGGACCACTGCGCTCACCCCTCCGCTCCCATCCACACGCCCCTCTTCCGCCACCGCTCCGCGACCACGGCAAACCCTGGCCGGGCAAAAATTATGCAATGTGCGAGGATCGATCCACGTTGGCCAGACTCTTCTGGGGTAGATTGCAGCAAGAGCGCACCGCACCGCACCTTCGTTCCCTCAGTCGGTCTATTGGTAAAACCAAAAATTATAAAACACAGGAGACCCAATATAGCTAGAAATATATATATCCCATTACATTTACATTGAGCAGAGAGATTTGTGTACATCGTGTTTATGAGAATGTGGCTGCGAGCCTCACCGTTATGATCGCTGATCCCGGGTGGTTTCCATGCAGTACGAAGCGAGAAAGAGAGAGAGAAGAGGTCAAGTTGTCTCGACGTGGTGTGGCCCGGAGACCACCCCCCCGGGGGTTCTTGCCTTCCCTGGGTGCACGGAAATAACGCACGATTACTATAGTCGCTCGACAAACGGTTTAGTTTATTTCTTTACCTCAACAGTGAAATACACGCATAGGTACGTAGTATGGTCGTCTTCGTCGTATCTCAAACTATGGGCATTTTCTTGGTCCGCATTGCCAGTCTGGTTACATAAGCGTCTCGAGAGGCATTCGTCGGTCAACCTTGAGCACGAACCTATTTAGAAAATTCGCAACTGAAGATATGATCGCGTTTGTGTGAGCTCTTGGATTCGATCAAGCGATCTTTGCTGGTTGTCCCACTGGGTCGATGTGTTTCATAGTCGATGACTCCAGCGGCCTGACTCCGACGCGCTGTAACGTCCACAAGTGGTACCCTTACCGCGGATGCATTATCTTTCCACGGGTGTTGTTTCCCTCCAGACTTGACAAGCACAATGGACATGGACATGCCGGATGGTGGTCATATGGACCACAGCAAGCCTGTGGAGTTTGGGGTCAGCCTCACGTTTGTGCTGTTCCTCCATCTGATCTGCTATTTCCTAGCGTTTGGCCTGGTTTATCCGTATGCGTTTGCGTGTAAACGTGCCGGAATGACCCAGCGACATCTCATCTTCCAGATAGCTGGCGCGATTCTTGGCGTGGTAGGCTTCTTCACCGGACACTTTTCGGGAATCGAGTGGTACAACTCGTGGTACGCTGATATTGGTTGCATTTTCTGCTGGGCTATCACCGGAGGCTCCCTTTTGCTACTGATTTACGTTCCCAAGGGCGTTCTTTCTCATCTCCGCAACGCCATTGACTTTGTGCACAACGCTGCCTCCACCATCCAGCCTCTCTTGTGTTGGGTGACCACAGGACTCAGTGTGATCAGCCTGTTCCAGTACTGTGGCTCGGAAGGCGAGCACGTTGGCCAATGCTTGGCCCATGGCATCATGGGCACGGCCTTCGTGACCTACGGCGTCATTCTTCTGGCAATGATGTACTTTGGCCAGGGGTTCCTGCGCCGCATCAACCGCAGTCAGGAATGCTTGGACTCGTGGGTAATCATGATCTGGGGCATCATCAACAGCTTCACTGAGCACCGCTGGGGCCAGCCCTGGAACCACGGCGATGTTCAACACACGTCAATGGGCGTTGTCTGGTGGGCCATGGGCGCCTTGGGTGTGTACATGTCCTGGGATCGAGTTAACAACCGCCCTCAACGCACCCACGTTCCCGCGCTGGTGATTCTGGCTACGGGTTACTCGATGATGACCCACACACAGAACACCATGGTGTCGACGAATATTCATTTCATGTTTGGCGTAATGCTGGCTTTGACTGCTCTGGCCCGGATGATCGAGATCAGCTTCGTGCTGAAGGACGCCAACACGGAAGGCTTGCAACTCACGACGTGGCAGTTCTTGTCTCCGATGCTAATGGTCGAATCGGGCATGATGTTTATGAGCGCCACTGAGGAGCCCATGGCTTTCCTGCACGAACAGGCTATCATGGCTGCGCCTTATGTTCTAGTGATCTCATCCGTGGCTGCGATCATCTTCCTTATGGCTCTCTTTGTGATCCAAAGTTACGTGAGAATGCGTGAGCTCAACGAGAATCAGCTGGGCGCGAAGCTTGACCAAGAAGACGGCATTGAGATGCCGTTCTTGCAGTCTGGTGAGCCGCGCCATGATTCTGAGCTCAACTCCCGGGACTTCGAGCTTAGCGAATAAACCCGTGTGAACAAGTGATATCCTACACTCAGTGAGCAACCTTCACCTGTGTCATAGTATTAGTGACCCTTCTGAAAGCATATAAGCGCGTAATGCGGCTCAATACTAAAAGTACATAATGTTTAAGTCGTCGCGAAACTCTATATTATACTCACGGGCCGCCCTCTCAAAGATTGCTCCCCGCTCTAAGGTTGCTATGAAGATCCCGCTTTCTGCGCTAGCAAGGACAACTTCGAGTTTTTATAATGATTTTCGAGAGTTATTTTTTCTATTCGAGGAATCACCCAAAAAAATACCGCTGGTTTTCTAGTGCTCCTATTTAATTAACACACGTTATTGACATGACTGGGTACCCTACCTCCGCCGCACGTTGCTTATCTAGTACATCGAGTATTAATCCACTAATCAACCCCCCACGTCAGATTATCTCCCACCTATAAAATAGCAGTCCCAACCGGTATCGGCATGCCCGAAAATTTTCGGACCACCGGCAATCGAGGCCCGTACCCCTTCCTTACCCAGATAACAGTTCACCGCACCGCGGTATTCGGAGCCCTAGACGATGACCGGGCCGAGGAGTGGCGTTGATGGGATCGACCGGTAGTTTCATCAATACAAGCCTCTTTGTTACCTTTGGCAACAAATCCAGCAGCGACACCATATATCAAATGATCAGCCACCACGGTTTTCGCGACGGACCACAGCCGCGCAAAAATAGGCTATTAGGCGTAGTTTCTGTGGCTCGGTGTCTCGCTCATGCAATCTATAGCTGACCTCTTGTCGAGGCAGGCGCAAATAATTGAGGTATATAGGGCATGCGGTGGTTGATTTCGTGCCGATATCTGCGAGGTACTGAACTAGAAACTAAGCCGTGAAGCCCTTAACACATGCATCTAACCTCTCACAACCCTGAATAATTCACCCCAACCCCGCCGACGTAGGCCCGGATGACACACACTCGCTGGCCTCGGGGCACTGGTGGGAAACCGTCTGAAATCATCATATAAAGGGGCCCGATCCCCCTCTACCTGCTGATCTGTTCCTAACACCTGACGAAGATCATTCCTGGCCGATCACTCTTAGTATTGTATATTTTCTGTGACAATGACCTTCACTATTGATAACGAGCCCGAATTTGCCCAGGCCTACAACGAGTTGCTCCTGACCTTGGAGGACTCCACTCTCTTCACCAAGCGTCCCAACCTGCGCGCGGCCGTGGACGTTGTGGCCGTGCCCGAGCGTGTGGTCATGTTCCGTGTGCCGTGGGAGGATGATAACGGCAAGCTCCAGGTGAACCGTGGCTACCGTGTGCAGTTCAACTCGGCGCTCGGTCCTTACAAGGGCGGTCTCCGCTTCCACCCCACTGTTAATTTGAGCATTCTCAAGTTCCTTGGTTTCGAGCAGACGTTTAAGAACGCTTTGACCGGTCTTAACATGGGCGGTGGTAAAGGTGGCTCTGACTTCAGCCCCAAAGGCCGTAGCAACGCTGAAATCCGCCGGTTCTGCCAGAGCTTTATGACCGAGCTGCAGCGCCACATCGGTCCCGACACCGATGTCCCTGCTGGTGATATCAACGTCACCGGCCTGGAGATTGGCTTCCTCTACGGCCAATACAAGCGGTTGCAGAACCGTTTCGAGGGTGTTCTGACCGGCAAGGGTCTGACGTGGGGTGGCTCGCTGATTCGCCCCGAGGCCACCGGTTACGGCGTGGTTTACTACGTCGAAAAGATGATCGAGCGTGCGACCAATGGCAAGGAGAATGTCAAGGGCAAGACCGTGCTCATCAGTGGTAGTGGTAACGTTGCTCAGTACGCTGCTCTCAAGTTGATCGAGCTCGGTGCTCATGTGCTTTCGCTGAGTGACTCTCTGGGCACCTTTATTGCCAAGGACACCAAGCGTGGCTTCACCACCGAGGAGGTTGAGAAGGTTGCCGATGTCAAAGCGAAGCGTGGCACTCTTAGCAGCCTTGCTAGTGAGCTTTCGAACTTCGAGTTCCACGAGGGCAAGCGCCCCTGGACTCTGCTGGACAAGATCGACGTTGCCCTGCCCTGTGCCACTCAAAACGAGGTCAGCGGCCCCGAGGCCGAGCACCTTGTCAAGGCTGGCTGCCGCTACGTGGCCGAGGGCTCCAACATGGGCTCTACCCTGGAGGCCATCAAGGTCTACGAGGACAGCCGTGATGCCTCGGCGAATGGCCTGTGGTACGGCCCCGCCAAGGCTGCCAACTGCGGTGGTGTTGCCGTCAGTGGCTTGGAGATGGCTCAGAACTCGTCGCGTGAAACGTGGAGCAGTGAGGAAGTCGACAGGCGCCTCAAGGATATCATGGTCACTTGCTTCAACATCTGCTATGACACCTCGGTGGAGTATGCTACCAAGAAGGAAGAGCTGCCGTCGTTGGTGCGTGGAGCCAACATCGCTGGCTTCATCAAGGTCGTTGATGCTATGATTGCCCAGGGTGACTTTTACTAAATCCGCCGCTCTCGTTCGTCGCTACCGGTTAAGCGTCTCCGGAAAACACAGAAGTAAAAATGGAGAACTTGGCAATAATGACCCTACTGATTTTCTCTTTATATGTAATTATGACAGTATATATCCAGCCCACCAATATGTTGCATTCTTTGAAACCCCATTAGGAGTCGGTGCTCCATGTGCAGTCACTTAATCGGGTCTTGGTAGTATTATTATATATTATTGTCTTACCTGTAGGTCACGGGCCACTGCCCGCCCCACCCACCTCCCGTCATACTGCATACGCACTATCAACGCGGTCACCGCCTTCCCCCAAATTGCGACTGTGCGATGGACGACCCAAATTGGAAAGAGAAGTTTCAACAAGCCCGCATCAGGAACGTGGGAAAGGTCTACGACCCGTATGTACCCACGTTCTGGGATGAAGTCGACCTAAGCATTCTTGAGGACCCCTTCAGAATCGCAGCTTACGTGCTGGGATTCTACACCATTGTGATTATGCTCGTTTTAGCAGTGCGATGGGTGATGAAATCACGGAATTGAGATGTACGCCAGTGTAAAATGAGATGGCGAGGCCGATACATAGGATTAGGCCGCTTCGTGTTCAACAAGGGACGTGGGTGAGGTACGTGTTTACCTGCTTACATGTTCGACAACAGCGTGATTGGCACGGGGCCGGCACTGCCCGCGGGCTACAAAATCCGCTTCATGGAGCCAGAGGACTACGAAAAAGGGGTTCTGGACGTGTATACAGTGCTGACCACAGTGGGCGAGATCTCCAAGCCGGCCTTTGAGTCCCAGCTGGGGTTCTGGGCCGACCGGCCGGAAACATACTATCCTCTGGTCATTGAAAGCGCGAGCCAGCAAATCGTTGCGTGCGGCACACTGGTGGTGGAGCGCAAGCTGATTCATGCGCTGGGCCGCGTGGGCCACATCGAGGACATCGCTGTGGCCCAGAGCCAGCAGGGCTTGTCTCTGGGGAAGAAGCTGATCCAGACGCTGACCCAGATCGCCAAGAGCGCGGGCTGCTACAAGGTGATTCTTGACTGCGACGAGAAGAATGTCGGATTCTATCAAAAATGCGGCTACCACCGAGCCGGTGTGGAGATGGACAGCCGTTTTTAATACCAAATAAAATGTAAATACATAGATAGAAACACATTAGCATTGCCGGCTTCGATTAGCATTACGGGGTGGATTGCGCCGCCATCCCCAACTGATTAGATGGAATACAATAGATAGAGGGTCGCTGGCTGCTGGACGCTCACCAACACTGCCCGTTCTCAATGGTGCTCATCAAAGGTGCATGCAAGCTTACCAGTAGAGCATGTTTTACAGAGGGTGAATACTCACGACGACGCAAACGCCCCTGTTTACTAGCGCTGCTAGCTCACTAATGCAATTTGTCAGTTCTTCAACGGGGCACGTAAGCAAAGGGAAATAGTCACCAACCGTGCATGCTCTAGCCGTGCAAGCTCAGAAAACCAGCAGGCACCAACAATGCATACATCAATTACGTACGGCGCCAGCCACGATGTCATTTCGTCTAAACTTTTGCGGGTCGATTCAGGGCCTCGTGTTCCTATTCACGACTCAGTTGAAAATGCCGCTGGCCCTGCTCAGTCGAGGATCTTGGTGACCTTGCCGATGGCAATTGTCTGGCCCTGGTCCCGCAGGGTGAAGCGGCCCAGCTGGGGCGTGACATCGTACTCCTCGATCGAAACGGGCGAGGGGGTAGTCAGCTCAGCGATGATCTTCATGCCCTTCTTGGCGAAGGCCGGAGGCTTCTTGGAACGGCGGTTGGTGCCCTTCTCCAGCTTGTGCAGCAGCTTGGTGAAGGTGACCTCTTCAACGGCGGTGTGGACGTGCATGACGCAAGAGAAGCCCGCGGTGAGAATGGACTTGATGTCCACGATGGCGATTTGGGCCTGGAACCGAGTCACCGCCTTGATGGGGTTCTTGGATGAGGTGAGCACGTAACCCAGCTGGATCTCGTCCTCGTCGATGCCCTTCAGCTTGATCTTGACCTGCTCGCCGACAATGGCGCCCTGGATCTCCTGCTCGGACTCGTTGTAGATGGCACTGACCTCCACTGGCTTGCGGTTCGGCATCATCAGCAGATTGTTGCCCTTCTTGAGGGCGCCGCTCTCGATCTTGCCCTCCACGACGGTGCCCAGGTCCTTGGCCTTGCTGGACACGGGCAGCATAAACGGCGCGCCGATCTTGCGATTCTCCAGCGGCAGATTGTCCAGCCACTCCAGCAGGCTGGGGCCGTTGTACCACGGCGCCAGCTCCTTGCTGACGGGCTCCTTGAGCCCGGCCCCGGTGTAGCCGCTCACGGGCATGTAGGACACGTCAGTGTATCCCGTAAGCTTGAGGAACTGGCCCAGCTTGCTGGTGCACTCGTCATAGCGCTCCTTGGACCAGTTCACCGTGGGGTCATCCATCTTGTTGACCACCACCACCAGTCGATCCACACCCTGGGTCTTGGCCAGCACGGCGTGCTCTCGGGTCTGGCCGCCCTTCTCGAACCCGGTCTCGTACTCACCGGCACGGGCGCTGATGACTAGAATGCCGGCATCGGCCTGCGACGCGCCGCCGATCATTGACGGCACGTACATCTTGTGGCCGGGCGCGTCCAGGATGGTGTAGCGCCGCTTCTCCGTCTCGAACACGGCCCGGCCCACCTCGATGGTCTTACCCTCGTTGCGCTCTTCCTTGTTGGTATCCATGACCCAACTCAGGTACCAGCCCTGGCGGCCGGCCTCCTGGGCCTCCCGCTCGTACTTCTCGATCGTCCGCTTGTCCACACTGCCGGTGAGATACAGAAGGTTGCCGCCCATCGTGGATTTACCGGCATCGACGTGGCCCATGAAGATGATCGACATGTGCTCCTTAAGGCCCTTCTCGCCAAACATATCCTGTACAACCTCCTTGTCCAATTGCTCCTGCTCCTTGACCACGGCATCCGCGTCCACAGCCTCGACCTTCTCGGTCTTCTTGTCTCCGCCGGCCTTCTTGGGCTCCGGAGTGCTGGCCTTGCTGGCGGCGGGCTTGGCTGGGGCCGGCGCACTCTCCTTAGCGGCCGGGGCCGCCGTCGGCTCGGGTGTGGGCTGCTTGGCCGGCTCGGGAGCCTTATCCTCGTCCTTCTTCTGAGACACAGACACGACCTTGGGCTCGGGCTTCTTGCCGACAGACAGCACCTTCTTGGCGCCGCCCGCGTTGGCGCTGGACCGCACGTTCAAGTTGGAACGCACGTTCAGGTTCGGATTGGACTGGGGTTGGAACTGGTCGAAGCTGGGCTGCACCGACGGCGCGGCGGGCTGAGCCGGCTGGGCATAGCTGGAGAAGTCCTGATAGCCGAAGTTGTTGCCGCTGGCGCCCGGGGTGAACGACGAGGCCCCGGGGTTGAACGCGCCCGGAGTGAACTTGGCGGCACCCGGGTTGAACTTGCTGGCGGCGGAAGAGAAATCGAACTTCTTTTTCGGCTTCTCTTCGTTCAATTTGGTCTCTTGCAAATTCTTTGACAATTCGTCCGACATCCGCGACGTGTATGGTGTGTTTGGGCAGTCCTTGCCAAGTCAATATGTCAAACTTTTACGACCCCTGCGGGCAAGGGTCGCCAACTCCACCTCCAAGGGCATCCATTATCAGCAGATAAACAATCGCCAAGGAGGGGTGTACACTGACTGTGCATAAAAATATTAATCGCTCTGATAGGAGTGCGGGGCCACTGTTTCCATTTCGGGGCTGTTCTTATAGTGTAGCCTGCTTTCGCTTGTTGTGCTCTCAATTTGATTATACGGCCCTACCATAGACTTGATGAACTACATAAAGCGGCCCGTATAAACTATGCCAGTGATCCCAACTTGTTCAGGCTACATGAGGCCCATAAATATGTCTGTAATCTCCAGCTATATTTAAGCACTGCTCTCAGTTTACTTGCCTACACTACGGAGTACATAGAGTATACCCATCGAGTGGCTACTGCACCCAGTCCCACTCGGTCGTTCCAAACTCATGTCCATACCATAGCTAGTCTACAACACCAAGGCCACGATATCGCGCCAATGTCCTTGATATCATAGATGCCACCATTCTGGTCCATTGAATGCTGGTCCATGCTAGTGGCCTTCACCAGGGCTTTGAATCCAAAAACGAGTACTATTTCTCTTTGCTTTATCCAATCTGTAACCAAGATTTACTCTCACGTACTTATTCTAAACTCTCACGTACTTATTCTAAATATTCCCCAGATTTGGATCCTCAAAAAACGGGAATGAACACTGATCTTAACGTGGAACG
The DNA here is from genome assembly GCA_030555655.1 of Starmerella floris. NCBI lineage: Eukaryota > Fungi > Ascomycota > Dipodascomycetes > Dipodascales > Trichomonascaceae > Starmerella > Starmerella floris. Next base: position 34,364 of record JANIWM010000021.1, read on the forward strand.
TCAGTGTCCAGTAGCATATCATGTAATTATATAGATGAATATTACAAGACCAATGAAGACTAGAGAGAATAAATAGCAATCTGTGATAATGCGTCACTCAGTACAGGTTACTCAACTTCATGGGGGAAGCAGTACTGTAGGGGTCAGCAGCAGCGTCGATAGCAGTTTCAGTAGTGGTCGCCGGCATCCGAGTTTTCTTCGGTTCTAATCCAGACAAGCTGTCTGCCAGTTCTTCGGAGTTTATGGCCATATCTGATTCCAGTGCAAGCTTGTCTGCAGGATCCACCACTGTGCCTGTGTTTGGAGCGTAGTCATTATCTCCGCGCGCGTTCAACCTCGCCGAATGGCTATTGTTCTCAGACGGGCTTTCTACGGCCGGAAAAAATTTGTGAGAAGAATTCTTCTTGTATCGTATTGCGTCCGAGGCCAGCAACTCGTCTTCATTAGTTGGGGAGGGAGATTCGCGTGCTTCGAATGCGGGATGCGAATTGGCAACTTGACCACTGTGGTCGAAGGGCGATGTCACCATATCCTGCAAATGATGGGGACGGTGCGGTTCCATAAATGGCTGACCTCTTACATGCATTGGAGAAGCAAATCCAGCAGCGCCTCCAGGAAGATTCTGTTCAGGATGGCCATAATACCCGAATGCATGTGGCGACTTCGGGAATGTCATATCAGGGGAATGGGGCATTGTAAGGTGTCCTGGATGCTCAAATCTAATTTCCATGACCGGATATCGGTTCTGCTCAGAAGGTGGTATCTTCAGATCACCCGGTCCTAGTAATGTTCCATCTGGAAGTTGTATTTTCACACTGGGGTCCTTTCGTAGTTCGGCTATTTCCTCGGGGGTTAAAGTCTGTCTCTTGGTAAAATCTATCCCGTTAGATAAACGATCACTATGCGCTAAGTCTGAGGAATATTTTTGCCCACCGGCGCAGCATGGATTAGCAGCATATCCCTTCGGCCTAAGCTTACGACAGCTGGCGCACTGAGTTGGCGGTCTTCCTTTTTTCTTCACTTGCCGCAAGGGGCTATCAATATGCTTGCATCCTGATACTCTGTGACCGCGAATACAACGATCGCAGGCAAACTTGATGCCGTTTACGGTCACCATAGCGGCGCTCTATAATGCTTCTCGGTGGTTTGGTCCTGTAGCTTGTGTGAATCGGGTGAGGTTGCGAATGTTGAAGCCTTTTATGATGACTGAGTTTATCGCATGGCCAAGCGTCCCTTAATCTGAAGAAATGTACCCCTTAGTTTCTGTATTGACAGTAACTCTCACATGTGCAAGCAACCGCAGAATGTTCGACACCCTTAACCACCAAATGTACCTTGTGTAAATTGCAGGTAAGGGCTGGTTTTTGCGACGGGTACAATGTGTAATTGATGTGGGGCAGCTTCGTCAACAATCTTCCATGCATTGACACTGGGTACGGAATCGCCCAGGAATGTGGGCAAATGTGTTCGAGGAACACGGGAGATGCGCGCTGCTAGTTCACACATCAATTCCTTCAAGGCAAATAGGACTACTCAAATTATGGCCGCATGCCAAATTCAGTGGTGTCTGCCGCCCTGCCAAGCTCCTCGAGGCCATCTGCATGCTTAATTCCCCTGTAAAAAAATTCTGGATGAAAACCTAGACGTAGTCCGTGCTTATGCGCAGCTACCCTAATCCATATTAGTATCGGACCAAAATAACTTTTCTTCACAGCGCGCTCATATGCGAGAAATCAAGATATCAGCGCTGTTAAACCTGGCCATACAGAAACATAACAGATGAGCACCAAAAGCAGCGATTCGGAGGCGGCAATCAGCGATTTCGGCTTTTTGCGGAGTCTTCCGTATGACTACCGCAAACTCCCGATCTCTATAAGGGTTTGGTTAACGCGACAGATAGTTCAGCGTAACGAGATTCACGGAAGAGGTTTGTGTGTGACATGGCCACGAGATCAGCTCACCTCTCTCGACGCCAGGCCGTTCAGGGCTAAACGCCGCCGGTTATGGTGAAACGGCGGCAGGTTCACATCTAGCCTTTACGGTCACATATACATTATTTACCTACTTTGCAAGCCCCCTCCCCCCCCTCCCCCGCTCCATTTACTTTTTTTTTTAGCTACGAAAGCGGTGCCGAGTGAAACAGCACGGACTCGCAAGCGTTTTGCAGTCTGCAAAGCCTTATTGCGTCAATCGTCTTGTCCGATCAGCACGAGCTCAGCCGACACATGGAACCTTCTTTGCGCCATTTTAGCTCTCCAAAATAAAGTTCCGCCTGAGCCGCGCAGAAGTCAGGATTGACTGACTGACTAGCTGCTGACACAGCGGTGGTGGGTGGAGTGGCGTGTGGCTGCAGCTTGGCCGTAAATTGTCGCCCTCACCACATTCCAGTGGAAGTCCGGCAATGCCGGCAACGGCATCTTCCCTGGCACGGGACATGTCCCAACACATGAATAGAAAGAGTGGGAAACCCTAAGGCATAGGATCCCCGTCGGCGGGGGGTTATTAATTGATATGTTTTCTCGATGGGCGTTTGAGTCCAGCCCCAGGCGTTAATGTTACCGTCTATCCCAATGTGACAAAACACAAACCCAAACTGGATACCCTCCCCAAACAAGCCTTGGTCAGGATCCCAGGAGCAGACCACCAGCAGGCACGAATCCCCGAAGTAAGGTCAGTCAGGTCTCGCAAAGGAGACAGCGTGCATGCATCATTATCAATGAGCGCCGATGAAAGTCATCAAGTCCGCATCCTCACGCTCAATTGTTGGGGCCTGAAGGTGGTCAGTAAGAAGCGCTGCCAACGGATTGCGGCAATTAGCGACCGGCTACGGAAAGCCGAGTCGGACTACGACATTGTGGCCCTGCAGGAAGTGTGGGTCGAACAAGACTACGAAACGCTGAGGCAGAGCGTGAGCCACTACCTGCCGTATTGCAAACGGTGGTTCTCCGGAGTGATTGCCGGACCCGGACTGGTTGTTTTCAGCCGATGGCCTATAGAGTCGGCATGGATCTTTCGCTTCCCTCTTAATGGGCGCCCGTCGGCGTTCTGGCGGGGGGACTGGTACGTGGGCAAGGCGGCGGGCTCTTGTGTGATTCTGCATCCGTCCGGGCGTAAAATAGAGATCATTAATGCCCACCTGCATGCCCCCTACGCCCCCGTGGGTGACGCCAGCTACGCGTGCCACCGGGCCTCCCAGGCCTGGGATATGTCGGGCCTGGTGTCCCGGGCCATCCAGAGTGGCAACACCATTTTCGTGACCGGCGACCTGAACTACCGGCCGCAAAGCGTGGGCCTGCGGCTGTTCGAGCTCCGGGCCAAACTCAGCGATGCCTGGCTCAGTACGCACGAGCCCCCGGCCCTGCCCTCGAAATACCGGCACAAGACAGAACCGGAGGCCGACGGGTCCAGTCTGGGGTCGGGAAACTCGGGCACGCGGCTAACCACTACCGCCGCGGCCAGCCCGGCCACGGCGCGTCGAAATAGCGATGCAATGTTCCAGGACTCCGCCACTAATCCCGCCAGCCGGCAGTTCAACATCGGGCATCTCTCGCCCCGGGACCAGATCGACCTGGCCGGCGTCACCAGCGACAGCCAGCTTAATACATGGCGCAAGAACTACAACCCCAATCGGGCCAAGCGATTGGACTACATTTTCTTCGATGCCAACACCGCCACCGCCGTCAGCTCCAAGGTTACGTTCACGGAGCAGATCCCGGGGGTGGGCTGCGTCAGCGACCACTTCGGTGTAACGGCCACGTTCGAACTGAAGGCGTCCACCTCCGGGGCCGAGAGCTCTAATACCCTTAATGCCAATCTCGACCGCTACAAGGAGAAGGACAGCGTTGCGCATTACAACGAGAAGCTGCAGGACATTCTTGATGACATTCTGCAGATCATCGACGACTACAAACCGGTGTCGCGGTTCCAGGCGCTGTGGCGGCTGTCCCACTTCTGGCTGTCCAATGCGGTGCTGGTGGGCCTGTCGGTGAGCGTGTGGTGGGGCGCGGCCCGCAACCGCGCCTACGTCGGCTTCATCTTTGTCATTGTCGGCGTCTTGGTCGCCGTGACGGGCTACGTGAATGGCCTGATCGGGTTTCTGTTCGGTCGCAATGAGCGCCGGGCATTAATAGAGTTTGAAAACCAGATCCGGCTCGCCAAGGCCTCCTATCAATAATAATCATGGCCAGCAGCGCCCTATTGGGATCAACCTGCGCCATCGTATTGACAACAGTAATAATTCGTGGCATCGTACCACTAGTAATAACCCCTGTATTTATATCTGCCCCCAACCGATATTTTCATTGCAAAACCTAGTTCGAATTATATACAGCTCATTTACTAATACATAGCCCGGTCCCAGTAGCGGTGCAGGACCCTCCCTGCGATCGCAAGGGCTGCTCAACCGATAAAGCACTCAACGGCGTCTGGAATGCGCTTACAGGGACTTGCCCACCCGGTGGACCTCGGCGAGGAAGTGGCCGATCTTATCCGGGTTCATGAACGGATGGGTGCCGTGCCCGAAGTTCACAATGTACTTCTGCTTGCCGAACCCCGTCATCATGCGCTCAACCTCGGCCGAGATCTGGGCGTCGGAGCCATAGATCACCCCCGGGTCCAGGTTGCCCTGAGCCACCTTGGTGGGCAGCCGGGAGCGGGCCTGGCGCGGGTCGTGCAGCCAGTCTAACGACACTACGTCGTAGTTGGTGTTCTCCAGGTCCTCTAGGGCGTACCACGCGCCCTTGGCGAACACCGTCATGGGCACCCTTTCCAGGCCCAGTTCCGCCAGCCGCCGGGGCAGCCGGTCGGCGATCTCGGTGAGGAACGGCAGGGCGAACTTGCGGAAGTCGGCCGGGCCCAGCTCTCCGGCCCAGGAGTCGAAGATCTGCACCATCTGGGCGCCGGCCCTGACCTGCTGGGCCAAAAACTCGATACAGGTCTCCGTGAGCAGCTGCAGCACCCGAAGCGACTCCTCGGGCCAGGTAAAGATCCACTCCTTAACAAACCGGAACATCTTGGTACCGCCCCCCTCGATCATGTACACCAGCAGCGTCCAGGGCGCGCCCACAAACCCCAGCAGGGGGACGCGGCCCTCCAGCTTGGTTCGCGTGGTGCTGATGGCATTGAGGGCCCACCCCAGCTCCTTGACGACGTCAGGGTGCCAGTTCAGCCGAGCCAAATCCTTAGCAGGGTCCCGCAGCGGGTTCGGGAACGACGGGCCCACGCCCTCCTTCATCTCCACCGTCAGGCCCAGGGCCTGGGGCACAACGAGAATGTCGCTGAAAATGATGGCGGCGTCGATCAGCCCCGGGTAGTGGTCGATGGGCTGGATGGTGATGGTCGAGGCCTTCTCGGCGTCCCGGCACAGGTCGAAGAAGTCGCTGTCGCCCTTGTACTCCTTGTACTCCGGCAGGTAGCGGCCGGCCTGGCGCATGATCCACACGGGCGGACGCTCCACGGGCTCGCCGCGCGCGGCCCGCAGAATCAGGTCATTTTTCAGGGCGGGAAACATCGGCCTACTTCGTATGAGCGCAGCAGCCGTTTCGAGCTCAGCAACGAGACCGGCAGGGCAGTGGGCAGGGGCGGTGCGTCAGGCGGTGTCCCCAGTTGGGGGGCCTAGCCCTCGGCGCCCCACAATATGTCTACTTTCCGGCACACTACAAGCACCACCGCCTAGTAACCACCACCGCTGTCACCTCAGACAACACCAGGCTGACTCTCCCCCCACCGCCTAAGCGTAGTTAACAATAATATCATGCGGGTTCTCACTACTACTAATAGCACAGCTATTAACGGTGAAGTTTATCACTATCAAAAGCTTTCACTATTAAGCTTCTCTACAAAATTCTCACGAAACCCATACGAATAAATACTAAGTGCCGCTACCGAGTAACACTACTACTCAACATCGTTACTGCTGCTGAATATCGTCACTACTAAATATCATTCTTACCGATCGTTAGGCGTACTGATGACCATGACATCCACCAAACATTACGGTACCACCAAACATTACTACCACCAAACATTACTACCACCAAACATTACTACCACCAAACATTACTACCACTAAGTACTATTACTATCGCCAAGCACATTACTACCATTACAATTACTGCCCTGGCACCACCTGTACCCGATACCCCGGCACCACTGACTGTCACCTGCCCTAGCGCCAGGGAAGGCACTATAATCTGGTCCCCGACCCCACCCTACGAAGACCACAGCGTGCCACACTCGACTGTTAGAGTCATCCTGCAATCGACATTGCACTAGGTTAATTGTCACTGGTAAACCCCACTGCATCGTACCCAGCTCTGTTTATATCCCCGATTCGGTAATACCGTTCGACATCCTCGCTCTGTACCCCCGCCGCGTAGCCATTTGCACATGTTTACCGGTATCGTTGAGACCATGGGCACTGTCCTGGACGTGCGGCCATTTGACGCCTCGGAAAGCGGCGGCAGTGGCTATGCCGTGACCATTGGCGACGCCGCCACCGTGCTTTCCGACTGCGCCATTGGCGACAGCATCTCCACCAACGGCGTGTGCCTCACCGTCACCGAGTTCTCGCCTACCCAGTTCAAGGTGGGCATTGCCCCGGAAACGCTGGACCGGTCAAACCTGGGCCAGCTCGTTGCCGGCGACAAGGTCAATCTCGAGCGCGCCGTCACGGGCGACAAGCGGCTGGGCGGCCACATTGTCCAGGGCCACGTCGACACCGTGGCCACCATCGTTGACCAGCAGCGGGATGAGAACAGCCTGCGCATGACGTTCCGGCCCCGCGACCCGGCGGTGCTGGCGTATATCGTGGAGAAGGGCTTCATTGCTCTGGAGGGCGCGTCGCTCACCGTGACCGCCGTGACCGCCACCACCTTCTCGGTGATGCTGATTGCCCACACCCAGGCCAACATCACGCTTGGCAAGAAGAAGGTCGGCGACGTGATTAATGTCGAGGTCGACCTCACGGGTAAGCTGATCGAGAAGCAGGTGGAGCAGCAGGTGCGGAACACCCTCGCGGCGTCTCAAAGCACGGCGTGGTTGGCTCCGAGCCTCATTGGCGCGGTCACGGCAGCTCTAGCGATTTGTGCTTTCAACTATGTGAAGAAATAATTGTTAAGGAACGGCCAGAGGGCGCACAAGCGCCTGACTGACTGACGCATCTCGCGTGGATTGCATACGACCATTGTCTGGAAGCCTTGACTCAGAGGACATTGATTGTGCATTGATCTAGAATGTGGACACTATGAGCATCGACTGCGCATTCCAGCATACATTAGTACAGCATCGGACGAATTGTATATAGATTAGAGCGTTCAGCGAATACCTTCTAAGTGAATCTTTTATCCTGCCCTAGATATCCCGGATATCTGCTGTTTTGAAGTTGTGAAACAATGCTCCCTTGATACACTTTGGACAGGCATTGAATATACCCTCGGTAATCGTCCCTTAGCGAAAGTCAGAACGGAAAATTGGCCAAGTGTGTATTACTACTTGCCTACTATGAATGTATACCAGGTCATTGTCGAGAGCAGTAATGTAGACTTGGACCGCGGACGATGCACTTTGAATACACTTACAAACATAACTGTGGTTGTTATATGCGTCAATGTCTTCCGACGTCCATAGGTCAACGCACCCCTCTTCAATACGTTCATCTACTATTCACGCCTTCATTCTCAATTGCCCTTCTATAGTCCAATGACTTCAACCACCACTGCTTCAATTATTTAAAAAAAAACCTCTACCTTAAAACGGCTCGGATCAGCCTCTAATGTGCACCGGCAGAACTGATCGTTATACCTTGTGCCAAGATATCGCTTGATAATCCAATTCTTGGTCAGTGTCCATTGCTTGCTGAGATCAGTGTCTCTCGACATTCCACGCCATGATCTACTTCGACGTTGATTAGATATCGTTTACCAGGATAAATATAACATCATATACAACTAAATAACATCATATACAACAGGATGGCATCATATATGACTGAACGATATAATGTACAACTAGGCCTGCTCCGGCTTGTCAAACACCAAACACACATGGTCGTCGCCCGCCGTGATCACTCGCTTACCGTCGTTCTGCAACGCAAAGCCCAGTACACCCTCGTTGTGGCCATACATCTCCCAGACCCTCTCGCTGGAAATCACGTCGTACTGCACCACCGCGCCGTCCATGCTGCTAGCCGTCAGCAGCCGGGGGTTGGGTCCGAACTCGAGCTGGGTCACGGCGTCGCCCAGCTGGAACGAGAACCGCGGCCGCCACGTCTTGGTGTCCCATACAATCACCACGCCGTCGACGTTGCCCGTGGCAAGCAGCCCAGTGCTAGACCAGGAAATGCCCTCCAGGCTGAAGCCCTGCTCCTCCTCGTCATCGTCGCCGTTGTTGTTAGCGTCGCCAGCGTCCTCGCCATCGGCCTTCTCTGCCTTCTCTGCCTTGATTATCGTTGTGTCCACCAGGTTTAGCACCGCGCCGTCGGCCACCTTGATGATGGCCAACGCGCCATCCATTCCGCCCACGGCCACCGTTTTGTTGGTGGGTGACAACGTGAGGCTAACCCAGGGGTGTTCGCCACGGAGCTTAGTGGCGTCAAGAATGTAGTCGGCTTTCTGGGCGTAAATGTCCCATAGAATCACCATTCCGTCCTCACTGATGCTGAGAAGCTTGGGCTTGTCGGTGCCGTCGTCGCTGGCGGGCAGAAACTTGGTGGCAGTGGTGGGCAGAGTGTGGGCGCTGAGCACGGCGACGTTCTCAACGCCATCAGTGATCTCGTAGACCCAGACCTGTCCCTCCGAGCTACTAACGGCGAACATGTTCAGGGTCGGGTGCAACGAAATGTTGACGATCTCCTCCACCTCCTGGGTGTTGCTGAGCAGCGACCACTTTTCGCCGGTTTTGCTGGTTTTCCACACAATCAGCCGGCCGCTCATGTCGCCGGTGACCAGAAACTTGCCATTGGCCGTGAAGCCGCCGGCCACCACCGACTCGGTGTGGTCGGTGAGCTTGGCGGCCAGCCGGGGCGGGGCGTGCGAGGTTGTCCACAAATAGACGGTGTCGTCGCCTCCGCCGCTCACGGCCAGCGGGAGCTGGGGGTGCGACGCAATGAAGTACACGGAGTCGGAGTGCTGATCGAAGTAGGTCGTGGAGTTGTTGCGCATGTCGATCTCAATGGAGTCGCCCTGGCCGGAATCCAGGGAGGCATCATCGCCAACGATCTCTGCCACGTCCTGGGCCTCGAACTCGGGGTCGGATTCGGTTTCGTTGGGGGGCGCGCTCATCCTGGAAGATCACAGTTTATCTGGATCTATGGCGGGCGGATCTACGGAGCAGGCTCTGGGGCGGGCGATTTTTCCAAAAAAATTATGTCAGCGAAGCTCCCCTGCCACAAAGCAAGCCCCACAGGTAAGGGTCTGCGAGGACGTGCTAAACTAGGCAACCCCATCGGGGCCTCCTAGTGCTTGTTCGGCCTTCTTCCACTGCGCAGGCTTTTTACCGCTCGGACGGATCCCTGATCTGAGCTCTTTTACTGCCGACCGCTTCATCCTGACCGCTTGCCCCTGATTGGTTGCCACTGACCGCTTCCCACGGGCAGTTAGCGGATTCACTGTCAACCACTAGCGTCTCTACTGCTTTCGACAGCTCGGCGTTTCTTGAATGGGTGCTACCCATATGTGCAATTGAGTTAATGGATCGTCAATTCTGGACTGCTCACAGCCACTTGGTTCCGCGACCACTGGTGATGGCCAGCGCCGTGCTAAGCAAGGAGCTGGTCCTGCATTTGCTACGTAACCGATCAAGCTGCGCCGTGAAAAAGAAGACTGGTCACGCAATCACGCCACTCCAGGGCGCCTGCAGCAGCCTCGTGGTTCCTCTCGTGTTCCCCTGCTGGATCAGCGGATGGCCTGCCTACCGCAACAACCGCCACGTCATTGACCCATTGCCCGCCGAGGAGCCCCCGTTGGTGGTGCTAAGCGCGCTGGTCCAGCCTGACTTCGAATTCGACAACGTCATGATGGAGCTGATCCGACTCGAAGAATGCCCTGTGGTTGGTGAAAGCGGGCCGGCGGGGTTGGACGAAAGTGGCATCAAGCGGGTCATGGTCTACCACTTCACCGAACAGCACACTCTGCCTTCCTGTCTATCGGTATCCATGGAACCGGATCGCCAGGACCGGCGGTATGTGCAGGTTAATGGGAAAATTCTGAGTCTGGAAATGCTGCGGAACATTGTGAAGACGCAGCTGACTCTGGAACAACGTGGTCTGGGCAAAATCGCCAACGAGCACGCAATCGAGCTATTCTACACTTGGGATCCGCCGGCGATCTTTGCCAAAGAGATCGGCGCCGGGGTTCTGGACGAGCTTTTTTACGAGGCGATCACGGCGCCCGGCGTACTCAGTGACCGGGTGGTGGGGGTGGCTTTCAATGACTACCAGAATAAGGACATCGTTCCCCAACTCCGGCGAGCCCTGCCACACCTCCGGGTGATGTCTAAGACAGCCCTGGGCACGCTGCTGGGTCCCAGTCAGTTCAAAGTGCTACATAATAACGGCGACGCATTTGCCAATCACATCCTGACGCAGCCGGTGGAAACCAGCCTGGACGGCGCCATTGGTTCCGTTTCCAGCGCCGCCGCTAGCCTATGTTTCCGCGATCCCATCGTCGAACACATTTGATTCGTCCCGTGCGGGATTTTTTCCGCATGCACAGTACCCGTCCGAGGTCTCCGCGGTGAATAACCCGGTGGCCCTGGCTGGCAGCGTCAACTGGAGCAGTTAGACGCCCGCCCTTTCCCGCGGGCGTGCTGCGTTTGTGTTGACACGCGCCGCACCAAAGATAAGCTCTGCGTGGGCACGCTCCGGATTGCATCTGTAACTTAGCCGGGGTTGAGAATTGTCTCTCCAGTATACACTACGTCATAGTTCTCTTATTATTTTTAGATTCAAAGCGGCGCATCTGAGTTGTTCCGCGGCAGGCTAAATCATATGGTGGCAGGCTGCATCATATCGCGGCAGGCTGCACCATCTCGCGGCTAGCTACGTTATATCCCGGTAGGCCACCACATAGCAGCAGCACCTTGCGTAAGCTGCCTGCCCTTGACTCATCGGTTGTGGGGCCGTTGTTATCGTGAGCCCAGGGTGATAAGGGTATCTGGCTTGCTGAGATTTGTGGTAGATTAACAACAACCTTGCAGGGCCAACTTTAGTCAGAGCCCCCCCCCCACACTCTGAAACCCTGAACATTCTCTGGCCCCTGCACGCCGCGTACTATTGCCCTCGCATTTATAACCAGGGCCACCTGGGTATATTTTCCGTAACTACCGCCCAGTTAGCAGGTAGCTGATAGCATTACCAAAGATCTTGATCCATTCGCATAGTGTCTAAGACCCATCATAGCATACTAACGTGCTCTCCTGATTCGATTAGGAGTGTTTCTTGTCTAGCAACAGCATTTCCATCAACCGCGGCAGCATTCTCAACCACCACACTGGTACCAAGGACTGATCAGAAATACCAAGGACTGATCAGAGGTATCAAGGACACATCAGAGACATCAAGAAAGCCTTTCTTAAACTCCCCTAAATCGCCATCATGGAAGTCCCCAAATCACCGATTATTTTGCCGGTCTCTCCTGGCGCCGACGAACTGCTTCCGTCGTGCTCTTCGATCAGTCTCCTGTCACTGGACCCAAAGACGGCGGGCCCAACTTCGCACACATTACGAAGACCGCGGCGGGCATCTAGCCGGCTAGAGCTCCGTCCCCAAAGCGGTTAAGGACTCGATGACTACGCCTTTTCTCCCGATTCTTCTGTCGATTCTGCAAAGTCATGTATGAGATTATTATTGCTGACTAGGATGTATAATACATTTATAACAGTGTATGAAAAAAGCGCCGGCATGCGACGCTGATACGAAATAAAATCATGCATCAGGATCCATAAGACCAAGGTCTGCGCAATAAATATGGAAAGGTGGTCGGCGACTGCTGGCGCCCGGCGGGGGCCCGAGGCAGCACGAAGCAGCGGGGATCAGCGAGTCCGCAATGTAGTGGCGTCTGCTAGAAATCGGTGGCACCCGGGCGTACTCAGCGGGCTCGGTGTGGAATGGGGTTTCTGGTTGTGATTAACGGCTGCTTGAGATCCGAAGTTCCGCGACCTGGTACGCGGCACCTGGGCGGGCACTGCGGTCCCTGGACGAAATCACTGATCACAACAGGAACCGGCAGCTTATGGGTTGGTATCAAGGATGCATGAAAGATGCTGGACATTGGTAGGATGGGATGGAAGGGCCTGGGCCATGGCCATGTTCGGTTGATGCGGTCATGAAATAATTAAGGCGGTGTACGGTGAACGCGCGGAGCTCACTCGGCCGCCAGTAGTGCGGGCGGCACTACTCAATCAGGCCTCAAATGGGTTGAACAAATCGTCCTCGGTCAGCGATAGTCCGGTCAGCTCGTCTCCGTCGGCCGGGTCAAAGATGTAAACACCGCGATTGAACACCACCTTGCGGTTCGGAGCCACAATCTTCTCGTCTATGGTGGTCAAGCTGGCCGGCGCGCTGGCGGTGCTCTCGTCCCGCGACGCCATGTCCAGATCGGGAGCCAGAAACGGCTGGTCCAGCTGGAAAAGCACCGGCGTGTCCCGCGGCTTCACGGACCACGGGATCTCGCCCAGCTCCTCGGTGTCGGCGGTGGTGTCAGCCTTGTCTGTGGACAGAGACCCGGCTGGCGAAGATGCCGCGGGAGGGCTCGGCGAGGCGGGCTTCAGCGACAGCGACTCCACGTCGGGCGTGCTGAGGTGCGCCAGTTTCCCGCTGTCCTCTTTCTCACTGCTGGCTCTACTGGCAACGACGGGGCTGGTGTCGAGGCTGGAGCCTGTGGAGGGCTCTGCTCGCGCTGTGGACGCGCCATCAGTGGACACGCTGTCCGGATTTACGCTGGAGTCCCGGGCCACGGTCTCCTTATTATCCGCGGCCTCGCTGAGGTACTGCTCGGAAAGCCCCAGTAAAGAATGGCGGTTGTCATCGAGCTGGAGCGTCAAAAAGGGCGCGGACTCGTCAACCGTCGGGATGGACGACTCGGAAATTTGCTCGTCTGCAACGGGTGCGCGCGAACGCGCGCCCAGGGGGCTGGGCTCCGCCGTCCGGGGGTTTGCAGGCTTAGGCGCCGGGGAGGGCGCCGGGGGGGCCGAGAAGTCGTCAGAAGGCCGCCCACTACGGGAGTCCCGGCGAACCGCGTCCAATATCACGGACTGGCGCGAGGCGCGGCGGCTTGTCGCGTTGGCCGCCGGCGCATCCTCCAATGCTCGGCGTGACAGCTGATCTTGGGTGGCCCGCTCCATGACGTTGCGGTTCTTTTTATGAAAGAGTTTGACGTTGTCCGGAAGTATCATGGACAATGGCCGAGATGACCAGCTCTCACGGCTCTTGCCGATGCCGAATGCCATCTGGAAGCGCGAAAACGGTAAGGTTGACGGGTGGAAGTTGAGTTGTAGCTGGGAATATCAGTGAGCGCTGCGTGCACAAGAGATGCGACCACTAACGCCGAATTAATCCAGAGTTGGTATGTTACCAGGCTTTTTCAATCCGGGGGGGGCTCTTTTGTTCTAGACAAAGCGCAGTAGAATGCAATGGGTTGCAGGGGTCTTCGTTGGTTGAACCTATGTTTCTTTTCCGGCGATTCGCAGCCAGCGTGAGGAGGATCTGGGTAGGCAACGGGTTGTGGGTTAGGGGTCCACAATAGGGGAAGGCCACGCCTGGTTCACCCTTGCCTTCGTCGGGTCATTGGTGACGCAACTCGTCCACTAGGGCAAAGGTCCGCGTCTTTAGGAACGTGCCGGAAATCGGGCCCACAGTGGGGGTATTCCCCAATTACGGTGGGCTCGGCGGGGGGGTACAGACCTTTACGCAAACGCGGTCGGATCTCGGTCTTCACTATCGCCCCAACCGATTCTGAGCGTGGCATCGATATTTTTAACAGCTATCAACTCCCCCACGGTCACGCGCAATGGCCCTGCGAGATTAGCGAGGGCCCATGAGAATTTTCCATGGTAACCCTTCCCCTTGGCTCATCGCGTCGGGCCTCGCATCGACGGTACCGATAGCCCTACTGCCTTGGACGCGCCAGGTCGCGTTTGCACCTCCGTAGGCAAGCGAATTTTCTTCTTACCGGCTTTCTTCGTCATTAAAGCCCCAATGTTACAGCTATTACGCTACTTTATCAATATGCCCCAAACCTGTCGCGTCAGTCGAGGTGGCCTGTTGTCCCCGCCATCATATTCATGATTATGCATGGTGCCGAACCCTCGAAGCTGGCAAGGGGGCAGGGTCCACTGCATGTACTAAGATGTAGCATGCATTGCCAAAGATACCTTTGTCTATAATTAGACGGCAACGCTATTCCACCTTCCCTCATTAATTTTGTCCGAATATAATTTTTTATGCTGAGAAGATTTACCATCCTACTCAAAGGTGAAGTCTACATGAAATTTGTTCCGCAGTGTGCATATTTGGCGAGAATCTGCGTAGGTGGATACGAAATTAATGTCTAGGTTTTGTTAAACCCGCTTGATTGACCTCGGGGGAACAAAAGCCGACGCGCCTGTCAGCTGGTCGATTATACCATTATTGGAAACCTGTATACAGAGAATCGATAGGACGCCTCCCCCTATTGTCATTAATCGCTGAGTCCGCTGCTGGAGACACCAGCAGTGGCCACCCCTGCCCCGGTCACCGTGGCGGTGACAATCGATTCCTCCCAACTGTCGAACGCCCCCACTCCTGCTGATCTTCTTCCACGCCGCCAGCGCCAACAATACCCACCCACCACCGCCGGGCTCACACTAAGCACTGACGCCCGCGCCCAGTGCATACGCGATAGATTCCTCCCACTTTGTGCGGAGCCTCACGCACTACCAACGCAGATACACGTACACAAACTGCTAAAACACGTATATCGCTGACAATCTCATAAATCAGCCATCACCTAATTTTACCCCATACTACATTCCCAAACGCCGTAATTGGTCCTACTCCCGTGTCCATACAGCGAAATGGAGGCAGTTTATTCGCGTTTGGCGCAATTTTCCGTCCCTCGCGGACTCAGTTTGGACGGCATCACCGGTGAAAACGGTTCGCTGACCAGCTTCCGCAGCCGGTTCTCCCAGCTCAAGGGCCCACGCGACTTCTTCGATGTGCAGCGCATGTCCAAGCCGTCTGGCGTTGGCGACGCTCAGAATCGAGTCAGTTACAACCTGCGCTACTTCTCTGCCAACTACGGGCTGATCCTGGCCATGCTTGTTGCCTACGCTCTGCTGAGCAACCTGCTGCTACTGTTTGTTCTCGTTTTGGCAGTGACTGGGTTCATGGCGATCTCGTCGCTGCACGGCGCGGACCTCATTCTCCCCGGTGGCTATATCGTCACCCAGCAGTCTCTCTATATCGCCCTTGGCGTGGTCACCGTGCCGCTATTTATAATCGCGTCACCCATGGCCACCATGTTTTGGCTGATTGGCGCTGCTGGTGTGCTGGTCATCGGCCACGCCGCTATAATGGAAAAGCCCCTCGAGTCCGAATTCGCCGAGAGCGTGTAGGCCGCCGGCGACGTCATGTCGCCAACATGGGAAATTTAAATGCGTGCTGATCGGGAAGCCTAATCAACCCTTCTAAAATTCATAGAGACGCGCTTTACGTAGAGACGTGCATTCGTCGAGGGCTGTCTATCTATACATTGCGAATATTTCAATACACTCTTCAACCATCGACCGCACGCCGCTGCCGTTTCTGTACCAACAAATCTATCAAAGTATAGCGACAGCCACAACGGCTGTCCTTGTACTAGTCTACTCAACTAATTCTACTGCTACATTTCGGGTCACGATGCTGGAGGGGGTTAGTACTGATCAGACCACGCCTTGTCAAGGGCGAATTTCAGCAAAGCCACGTATCTTGGGCAATCAGCAGACCGTCGTGATTTGTGGTAGGACATCACGTCAATACTTACCTTTCAGACAAAAGATTCGTTATCAGCACGGGTAGTCTGATATATGCTTGTATTTTGAATTTTTGTTCATCACCAAGCGGACTTTCGAGCAAACTCGACCGGGAAGCTAAATTGTTCCGAGCGAGTGTACTCGACCCGAGCATGCTGGGAAGGACCCCCTTACGTGCATTCCCGGGTAGCCAAAAGTCCCCATTCTTAGCAACGGCTATTCCCAAATTTTTTTTATGAATTTTCCGTTTCTTAAGTTCTCTTGCGAGAAATTTTCTTCGTAATTCGTATCTGGATGTCTGTGTAAAATGTGTTAGCACTCAGATTTGCATGAATGGATATTTTGATTAGTCTCTTCAAGTCGAATCAGACTCGTCATCTAGAACTCGTCATGGTAACTTACCGTTTGTTAGTAACAGTCCTCGGTAGCGTGGGGTTTCTAAGCCCACTAAAGCTTATCAGTCACAGAGTTCAGTGCCCAGTGCTGTGTGTCTTCATCGGCATACCTTTTTAGGACAAGTTGCCTTAGCATTTTGTATTCTATTGCGATACGCTCTGTGGAATGGGTTAGCACATCAGTTCATTTATACCTCGTTCTCAGCAGAAGAAGCTCTGATAATTCCAGCTCATAAAGGTTATTAGGCATCACCTGTACTTACAAATAGGTAGCTGTCATCCGTGGTGTGAAGTCTCCTCAGTGAACGTTTTTAGCTCATTCTGTATCACAAACTCTAGTTTGAAATTTGCGGTTGGATCATCATCGGAGTTGAAAAGAAAATTTAGAGCGGCGCTCTGTTAAGTGCGCCTGCGCTGGCCGTATCGAGTGGTGTCCCACGAGTGCCTAAACAGGCAGACCCAAACAAACATTGTTACGTGCGGTTACATAATTGGGACACACGGCGGCTGTCTACCTGCCCCCGATATGGCGCCAGGATCTAGGCGCGGGACACTAAAGGCACAGCAACGCAGCTTGCCGCTGCTCCGTCTATGCTATAACCCTAAACGAAGTGAACAATCACGCCGATAACTTTCACAGAAGGTCTGCTTTCTGATCTAGTAGTAACTATAGCTTTAGGTCCTCATCTGCTCCGCAATCCCATGGCTCCTTCTAATTCAGGTTAGGCCACAGATAATCACATTTGTCAACTGCGATCTGCTATCGGCCTGGATCTACCTTAAAATTTTCAATAGTTCCGTGTCCGAGTCAGCAAGGCAACTGCTATATTTATACATACATATTCATTAATAGAAAGCCGGTTTGTTCGACATCGCAATTGCTTGATTACTGTCATTTTACAGACACTCAAAAGAGTATGACATATGTACGTAATGCTTTATATAGCAACGCTTTTTAGTAGGTGGTAGCAACGGGCTTCATGAAGACCACAGTGGAGCCATTGCCCTCGACCTTGCCAATAATGCTCTGGTTGAAGAGCTTACCGTGCTCGGTACCCATGTGGGCCTTGAAGGCGTCCTCGTCCTTGTAGGTCTCCTCAACGTGAAGAAGGCCGTTGTCGAGCTCGTACACCTCAAAACGGACATTGCCAGGCTCGGCGCGCACCTGGTCGGCGAGCTTGGTCAGAGCCTCCTTAACGAAGGTCTCCTGGCCAGGAAGGGGCTTCATGGTAGCGTAAAGAACTTTGGGAGCCATTGTTAGTTGGTTAGTGTTTAAAGTGAAGATGAGGATCGGTTCCTGGGGGTGGTTTTAACGGTGCAACCAGTGCTAAAATCATGTGATGCTGCTGCACCAGTAGTAAATCCGACAAGAGCGGTTGAGCTGTGGCTCTCCCCCCGTGACGTCACTCCTCTTAACGGCTACGACCAACAGCACTGCACAAGGAGCAGCAAGCCTTCAGCCATCTCAATCCTCCGACACCCCCCCCGTGGGTGTGAACTGCTAGCCATGGGACCTGATGAGCTAGCATACCTGGGGCGAAGGGATCATCATCATCATTGTCTAGTGACAGTTGAAGCCGACGTATTTGCATAGCCTACCACGCAGTAAATAAATAATTAATAGATCAGGAGAACTAAGGGGCGAATAAAAAAAAGCAAGTCTGCGAGCACGATCGTTATCTTTTGCGGCAATTATGATGACACACCCCATTGGATGGCGTCGACCACACCACTGGCTGCTGCAATGATTCATGGCAGCAGCCTCGGTACTTAGATCTGCTCGAAATCAAGATCGATATCTTCTGGTTCGGGGAACCAGCCGAACCGAGACATATTGTAGGGTGGTTCTTCGCCAAGCTCCTCCACTAACAATCGCTTTTGTTCATCCCGATGTTCCACATTACTGATGCGCCCTGCCGAACTTATTACTCTCCACCAAGGGACTGTATGGATACTGTACCGAGCATCTGCGTTGCGACCAAGAAATTTGAGGGCCTGGCCGGCTTGGCGCGAATTGTTAGGTTTACCGGCAACATATGCTAGGTGCCCGTACGTAGTTACACGTCCCCGTGGACACTGTGCGGCAACATGGTAAACAGTGAGATAAAACGCCAGAGAATCTTCGGAAGTCCTCATTCAACACCTGCCTCAATACCGCGTATATAATTCCAGGAACCCCGCCCCTTCAAATCTAAGGGTGTGTGGAACCAACCTATCACCCGGTACCAGCCATTTGCCGGACCCGCCAGCAACAACGGCACGGAACCCCACACACACTGGTCGAGTCCACGGACACCGAGAAAAAAATAGTGACAACTTCCATTCCCGCCTACATAATACGTGAACATACTGCTGTGCTGAAGCACACGCTTTAACCAGAAACAAATCTTCTTTATCGAACTTGTTATGTTATGTAGATAAGCGGCCCCAGGTTGGCCAATAAGTTAAAAGATATAATTTCAGTGTAATCCTGAGAAACACCTCACTGGGAACGCTCATCCAGTTTTATTACGTCGGCGGCGTGCAAATGGATGCACCTCCTGCCTCTGTGAGTGCCAGCGTGAAGGATCGCAGCTGCACCAACCATATGTGAGAAGTTGGTCGAGCTGCTTAGACCTTCAGCTTGGTGCGGCGCCAGTGACGCTGCTTGTAGTTCCAACGGATGGTGTTGTTGGTCTTGGCACGGACGAAGAGAGGCACCTGGCCGTTCTTCTTCTGAGCTTTGGCGAGCTTAATCTTCGTCTTGAACGACTTGTGCGACGACATTTCTTTGTGTGTAAGAAATCAAGGGCACACGAATTTTAGGTTTTGCACTAGATCCAGGACCCCCCCCCCGTTGGGAGACGGCGCGGGTTGTATTATGTCATGAAGCCCTAATGTGAGTGGGTCTGGTATGACTAAGCGGAAACGTTTCTCGTCAGTGGTTACTACATGTGGACATGGACAAGAGCGCTTCTCCTTAGGATCGGCTAAACCCTCTGGACCTTGAAGAAGTTCTTACATAGTAGTGACTGGCCGTACACCAGCGAGACATCCCCCCCCGCTCACTTGAGTAAGCGGCACCAAGTGGCTGGCCCTGCCTGTCACGCACATATTCCTTGCAGCGAGGCCACCACCAGCTTGGCCGTCTGCCAACCGGCTAGAAGTGGCGCAAAAAATTGCAGTTGTACGTATTAGCTTATTATAGTCCGTCTCGAATGCCCGCAGTTAACAACTGGCACTTTAATGGATACTTGACTTAAAACGAATTCTCCGTTGCAATTAGCGTATCTGGGTTATGTGAGTTTATGCAGCGCTGAATTGTCACTGATGTCGTTTTGCTTTATCCCTGGCATATCATTGACTACTGACGTCCCCATACGACGGTTGCTGTAGTATCGAAGCCTATCAGGGTGCGGGGATCACCTTTCCCAGCTGTACGTCTCCACTATCTGCACTGGCCAAGCAATGGGAGCAGCTGCGGAGGCTGGTCGGTAGCCGCTGGTTGACACAATTGCAATGAAGGGCACTTGTTGCGTCGGACACTCTTTGAGATTTAAACAGCACTGGTGAATGTACGGGCTTTTGGACCACATCTCTAAACGTCAGCGGTGTATCAGCTGATCTGACTCTGAGCACCCCATGTGCAACCAAGAAAAGAACCAAGCAAAAAGGATTTTTTTGAGGGCGATGTCATGTGTACGGTTATCCATGGCTACGCGTCATCGCACGCTCGCAACTACGTTACCCACTGGCGTCGCGAACTTCAGCGCGGAACCCAGCCCAATTGTCTCGGTTGATGACCAGCCACCTCACCTCCTGTAACCTCGGCGGGTCGAGGGTTATGCATCAGTAAATTAGCACTCAACCTTACCCAGTGGCCCCGTGCATATGGCGTGGCTGAAAGCGGTAAGGCTCTGATCTACTGATCTTGACTGCTTACGAGCGCTAGGGGATCGAGCACTAGTGGTTGCTGACCTAGATTTTTTAACCTCCACACCAATTCAGTAGCCTGATCCTGGTCGAAGGTCACTCCAGATCCTCCAACTTCTCGATAGCCGCTTCGTTGCCTGTTACCAGAGACTAATGGAAGACGGTGCTGGCCATACTGGATCTGGTTCCGATCGCACCCGGGGACCGGCAATTAATCGTCAGGATGCCGCTCATAGCTCGCAGCCCGCCGCAGGGCCGTCGCAGGGCCTTCCCCGTGCGCACAAGACTCCGCTGTTTCCGTCGGGATACTCGCGCAGCATATCGCTACCCCAAGCGCTTCACTCGTTCACTTTGACCGGCCATCTCGGCGGGCTTTCCAAGTCCAAGAAGAGTCGACAGGAGTCCACCACTAGTGCTGATGGAACCCTGGAAGCCGCCAGTCCGCCTAGCAGCCCCAGGAGCAATCGGGATGCGCAAGAAGTTTCGGGCTGCCCCATCGCTGCTGGCTCAGCTAGTTCGACTTCACGAGAGCTTTTCATCCAGAGGGTCTCGGACCCGGCATCTTCGTCGGCAGTTGTAAGCGACCAAGGCTCCGTTTCACGCCCGCCCTCCCTTTCCCATGCCAGCCTTTCCAGAGCCAACATCTCGGGCCCCTCCACGGCTGGTGCGATCCAGGCGCTTCGCAGCTCAGGTGCCAAGAGGACCATCTCTGAATCCCACCGTGGCCTCCCCTTTGTGTCAGGCCCCTTCGGCGACCGCAGTGCCCGCCCTCTGGGTCGAAGCGAGACGGCCCCCCATATTTCGGACATTCTGTATGCCGGCGAAACCGAGTCTGCCACCACCTCACCCGGTGACGGCGTCAACCCGGGGCACGAGTCCCCCTTGGGTGCCCCTCAGCCCGGAAAGCTTACGGAGACCCGACCCAACACAAAATCATTTCTTCAAAAGACGAGCAGTAGCAATGATGGTCAGGATTTCCTAAGTACTCCTCATTCGTTTTATTGGGAGACTGACTCCATCTATGTCGATGCCCGTCAACCGAGTCCTACCATTGCGGCTCGTAATCAAGCGGTTTGTGTGTCACCTTCGCTCGAACCGATTGTAGTTAACCAGAACGAGGCAGTGCATCCCCCTCGGGTCCCCGCGGTTCAGCGGGCCCTTAGCAACCCTGACATTTTGTGGTGCATTTTCGACGCTCTAGATGCGATGTCGGTGATTCCGCGCGAAATCGTTCCTCAGCGTCGCAAGCCGTTGTCATTGAGACACGCTCAACTGATTTTCGGTAATGACAAAGAAGCCTGGGAGGCTTGGGAGAACAGTCACGGAAGTACGACCACGGAGTCGGTGGGAGCGGGGCTCTTCAGCTGTTTGCTAGTTAACTCCACCTGGTACGAGATGGCCGTGCGGGTCCTGGAGACCCGGGTTTACTTCAGTGACACCGAACACTTCACTCACTTCACGCGACGGGGAGTGCACCACCTCTCTCGCAAACCTCGCATGTTGGTGCTTCACAAACTCAGTGATGTCACGCAGGTCGAGCTGGACATGATGAATGGCAATAATTTGGGAGAGTGCTTAGAGTGGCTGGAATTCTACACCTGCTCGGGACTAGCGCCCCCGCCTTCCCTGTTGGGAACAAACCTTCAGCGTATCATTCTTCCAGGTTGCTTTCGCGTGAACGATCGCACTTTGGCATACATAGGGGAGAGGTGTCCCCAGCTTGAACACCTGGATGTGCGCGCTTGCGAACAAATCAGTGATAAAGGCGTAAAAATCGTGGCGAAGCTTTGTCCACGGCTGCAACTGCTCAACGTGGGCCGAAACCGAGGCGGTGAGCTAATCACTTACAAGGGTATCAAGCATCTTGCCCGCCAGACCCAGCTTTCCACTTTGGGAGTCGCCGGCTGTTACATTGATGACCGGGCCATCTGGGAACTAGCCCTTAATCGCGGCCCAAAACTGCAAAGGCTGTCTCTGAATAACTGCCACCTACTGACAGATGCCAGTGTTCCCCGAGTACTTGGCTACATGCCAAATCTCAACGTGCTAGAGCTGCGTGGATGTACCAGTATAACCTACATGCGCCCACTCGCAATCTATCGCGCGTATCGGGAAAAGCAAGGTCAGATCCCGCTAATTGAGGGTTGTGAGGTTATCGAGCGCCGGCTGCAAGTGGCGATAATGAGACTACAAAGAGAAACGTCCCGTAGAGTACTCATGGATTTAAGTACTTATATCAACGGCGATGATCAGTAAAGAAGTTACGCCTATCTATTTTCTTCTAGCTGTGAATCTTGCTATAGAACCTTACTTATGTACATTCAGCCTCTAGTTACCGTAAAAGAAGTAGTCTAGCTTATGATTGCCCTTACTAGATATCTTTTCTGCGTAATTGACTTCCTAATGCTGTTGATTCAGTGCAGTTTCCCTGACACGCCTTTCCTAAAGATGCTACTACTGCGTTGGCTTTCGTAGATAGTTGTTGTCGACCTAGTACTACTCAATGCAAGCTAAGGTACCTTACCTAAAGAGTGGTTGTTTACCACCAGACGGGCGAGACCTTACCCTATTATTGTGTACAGTCGGGAGCACGCCCATCTAAACAACAACATCGACATCTCAACACCGAGTTCGCATTCCGCCGATTGGCGAATATAAGGAGGGGTTTTGTTTTCGTGCAACTTTCTTTTTACGGCCCAAAGTTCGCTATAGTCGGACTGGGATTTCTCGATAGGTCGGTTTGAGAAGGCGAGCTGTGGTGTCGGGCTCTCCCAGTGGTCATGCTACAATCTATGGATGAGCCGCAATTAAACGTTCCCAGAACACGAAACGTGCACAACAAGAGCAGCTTCTTGAGCACCTCGGGCAAGGAGCCTACTGGTAACATTTGGTCCGCTTCCACAACCTCCAGGCTGTCAGGCCATAGTAGCAGTCGGCCTCAAACTCATAACAATGCCATCACGCCACGAAAATTCACACCTCGGCATTCGCCCAGAAATATACGCAGTGTAGCCTCCACCCCTGTGCTTCGACCTAGTGCTGCCAAAAGGATGCTGCGCCCCCGTGGGTCGCGCCTAGATCTGCTTGACAAATCCAAAATCACATCATTCCCATCGCCGTACCGCCCCATGGAGACCTCCCAAGCATTGCCGAATGCAGCTCATCATTTATCCCAAGGGTCTCCGCACGCATCACACTCTTCTCAAATGGCTCGATCAAGGGCATCTTCCCGCAATATTTCTTCTAATGGAACCCCACACTACCCTTCCACCCCAGGATCGCCGCTTTCCTCGCATAACCGGCACCAATACCATCTTCAAGCATCCCTGGATACAGAGGCCGATATTATAGATGATTATGTTCCACGGCCTTTGAGGCGAGACTCAGAGATGTTCGGTTATTCGCAGGATGCCGTGCCCCAACCTGGCTCCGAGTCGTGGACCGAGTATCTATGGAAAAAGCTCCGCTGGCGGTGGAGAGTTCAGGGACTGTTGCACTAGAGGGGACGATACGTGTTTAACTGACTTCCGCGTAGAGCATTTCTTTCCCGCGCTCCTTCCACTATCATACGAACTTGCGTCAGACCTACTTCCCCGAAGGACGTAGATGTCAGCATACTTGTCACACTCTGTTCTATATATGGTCTATCTATGTGAAACTTAGCTCCACATATGTGCTACGCATGCTCTTCTGCCCATGTGTTCTATATATAGATCCGACTAAATACTTGCTCCTCGATACATTCTCATAAATTCCATGTATCGGGTCCTAGCACATCTATGTTTACCTAGTTTCCACAGACAGCTCTGCGGATACTATTATGTACACCTCAACATATACCTCGTCGGATGGGTTCTACTCATATGTTCAACGCATGCACGTCCGTTATATGGTGTTCCTAATGCATATGTGAGCGTACGCACAGGGGCGCGCATGGCCAGGCACGCTGGTGGTATTGTTGGCGATAGCACGTAGCCGTCATCCCGGGTGTACATCCCTAATAATAAACCGGCCGAACGCAGACTCCTATCATGGCTGGCCATGGCGGGCCAAGGGTGGGCAGTTAGTGGTCACGTGCCAGATGCCATGGTCTGCGGTTAGTCAGCGCCGGGCGATATAGTGTGCCTTATACTTGCGTTAGACAGACGGGGAAGCACCCGCGCCCTCGGGTCTACCTCAGTGACAACCGCAGATACAAACACCTCACCTCACACCGGGAAGAAAAATCGGTTCCCTCCACTTCCAATGATTTCGTCCCAGTCCCTAGGGGGTACCCCCCTGGATGCTGGCGGCGGGTCGAACAATGAGAACCAGGACGGCGCCGGGCGGCGGCCGCCCAGCGCCGGGCCATACACGCGCGCGGACACGCGCGACCACCGAATATCGCGGCACGACTCGCGCGATAGTCCCGCCTTGAGCTCCGCTCCGTCGCGAAAACGGCCGTCCCGGCCTCCAGAAGTGATGCGGCGCGACGACCGCGTCAGCAAGGATCATTGGCGTGACCGTCGCCGGTTCGACCGGCCCCGCAAGGCTTCTCGGGATGCCCGCGGGCTGCGCGACTCGCGCGGCGCCCAATTCGACCCACGCGGCTCGCAATTGGACCTGCGGTTCCCCCACTCGGACGCACGAGCGGCTCCTTACGACCAGAGATCCGATCCGCGCCCGGATCCTCGCGCAGCCCATGCCGACCTGCGCACCCGCCCCTACGACGACGCCCACGACAGAATGTACGAGCGTGCGGCGGACCGCAGAGAGGAGAGACGGGAAGATCCTCGGGACGATAAACGGGACGAGCGCCGCGGGGCTGGACCGCTGCGCGTGGAAAAGCGGCGCAGCGACGAGACGGGAGAATTCAAGGCCAAGAAGTTCTCTCGGCGGCCCGGCGATAAATTTGAGAATCTTTTCGCCAGCACCGACAGCTCGGCGCGGTCGGCCAGCGCCGATCATAGCACCCCGTCCCACCAGCCCAAGTCTGACTACCATGCCTCCGCACACCGGTCCCCTTCGGGCCAGTCCTCGGCTGCGTTGGTAAGTGCACACACGCCGTCCTCTCCACATGGACGTCCTCGTTCCCCGACACACCGTAGCCATGAACGCGATGCGGTGAAAGATGGTGATACCCGCCACAAGGATCTTAAAAAGGGACGAGTACCCTCGGGTGATGCTCTTATGGATGGCGAAGCCCGGCACAACGGCAAAGTCCACCACGAGGAAATCGGCGCAGACAGTCCTCCCAAGGCCAAAAGGGGATCTCGGGACGAGGAGGCAACCTCGGCTGAGACTGCTATGTCCACCGAGACCACCGCGGATACTGTGGGCAAGAAACTTTTTGTGAAAGAGCCAATCAAGGAGGAAGCTGTGGGGAACCCCCTCTCGAAAAGGCCATTGGCTGAAGAAGTGCCTGTGAAGGACGCAAATATTCAAGATGAACCTAGCAAAGACAAGAACGAACCTAGCAAAGACCAGAACACATCTGCCGTGGAAGACGCGGTCATGGACAACTTACCTTCAACGGACATCACCGAGGGCATTACAAAGGCCTCTCCAAAGGACCCCTCAAAGGCCGCTCCAAAGGACTCCTCGAGGGACTCCTCAAAGGACTCCACAAACGACTTCTCGAAGGACTTCTCAAAAGAGATTCCCAAGGAAACTTCAAGGAATTTCGAGGAGACTTATTCTAGGGACAAATCTCCTGAGCACATACCTTCCGAGGACGTTCTGTCTAAAGATGTTTCTTCCAAGGACAGTTATTCAAAAGATCCCTCCTCAAAAGATCCCACTCCAAAGGAAAGCTTGGCCAAGAGTGACCTTACCGAGGACATGCATTTTATCGACTCGGCTGAGACTGGAGCCAATAATGCATCTACCAAGGCGGACCCCCCTGTTGACGAGGCGCTTACTGAAAACGCACCTAATAGAGATGCTGTTGCGCCGAATGTTGAGGTGGCCGGCGAATCTGTGCATCCTCAGCAGGATGACAAACAGACCATGGAGTCCTCTGAACCAGTGCAACCGAACAAAAGAAAAAACGAAGTCGTTCTCGATGCTGGCAAGGTCCCTGCCGACTCTAGCCTGTCAATGCCTGAAGCTAAGGTAGCAAGGAATGAGACCCCGGACCTATCAATGTCCCAAGCGGAACAACCAGACCGGCTTGAAGAGAAGCTCTCCACCTCTCGCGCACCTGCGGCAGATGTTTCAGAAGGTGAGATCACGCGGGTAGAGCTATCCAAAGGTGAGCCTTATAATGCTGATTCCATTGAACCCACTTCCGTTGAGCCATCGCAAACACAATCGTTGGACCGTATGCCCACGGACTCGGCTGCTCCACAAGATAATAATACCAATCCTGGTGCCACACCTAATACCGAAGTCGATATAGAGGTGACTGGTCCCAACACCAGCACAACATCTGAGACTCCATTACCAAACGGCACTGATCCCGACGTCATGGACATGATCGCTGATGATGATGCAAAAATCACTTCCGAGCTAACCGAGACGAAGATCCCTACCGAAGCTCCTCCTCGCTTACCGTTGCTTCCCCAAGAGCTACGAGATCTCAACGAACTCGAAACTGCCATTACTGAAGCAACGGAGCATGTTCCCATTGGCAAAGTCGTGTCGAAGATCTGGCGATCGGCGGCCCCGTCTCAACAAACCGTGGCCTCTGTGCGGAATAGCGTCCGTAGAATACAGACTGACATCCACCTCCGTCGGGATAAGTTCAATACCGACTACAAGCATTGGCTCACCCTGACCGAGCAGCTCCAGCAGGAATCCCTAGCGGCTGATGCTGAGAAGGGGCAGCAAGCATTGGCTAACTCTGGTTTGGGCCTCTCTCGAAGGAAGTCCCGAGAGGAGGAAGCCACATTGGGGCGAGGTGGATCTAGTAGTGGTACAGGATCAAATGGTGGAGGCAGTGCCAACGCTGGCCACACGCGACGTAATCGTGACCGGCATAGCCGAGCCGCCCATGGAGATGTGGCTCGATCGGAGGCAGAGTTCCTGGAGATCCTTGCCAATCTTGAGGCGCAAACTGCTCGTGATCCGTTGGTGCGTGCCCGGCTCACGAGTGCTAAGATTCCAGACCAATGCCAGGAGCCCGACAAGTATCGGTTTGTGAGCCGAAATGCTCAGGTGGTAGACAAGTCGCAGTTGCTGAAGCGACTAAAGACGGATGCCGTGGACACATTTAGTGAGCAGGAGCATCTGCGCTTCGTTGAGGCGTTCGTTAAATGGCCAAAAGAGTTCGGGAGAATCGCTGAATTCGTGGGGCGCAACTTTAACGAGTGTGTCATGCATTACTATCGCACCAAGAAGCAGGCCGACTATAAAGGTATTTTACTGCAACGCACGAAGCGGAAGCGTGGTAGAAAGCCGCGGAAGAAGGCAGATGACGGTATTGTTGTCGCAGTTCCCGAAACTCCCGAAATTAGCAGCGGAATTTCTACGCCATTGGTGATCCCCAGTGCCAAGGCCGAGCCCGACGCGGCAGTGGTTGATACAGAACAGGAAAATAAGGCGCCCAGTCCCATGCAGCCTCCAACCATGGACGGCGAAACACCGTCCATTGCACCGCAGCAGCTGCCGACTACCACGTCTGACGTAGCCGGTTCCCTAGAGCCCAAATCAAAGACTGAGATTTCCCAACCACCGGTGGATGATTCGCGGCCGGGGGTCCATGCCGTGTCTCAGGACATGGACAGCACGGTGGAGGTTAACATGAGCCATGCCCCTGATAGCTCAGCCGATACTATGGTCTCAGCCCACAACGGATACGTAACGGACGCCTTCGGTGAGTGGACAGCAGCAGAAATCTCTCAGGTGAAAGCTCTATTCGCGAACCATGGACCATCGTTCCATAAGATTTCGCAAGAGATGGGGAAATCACCCGAATCGATTCAACGGCTGTATAATGCTAACCCCGGTGAGTTTTCAGTGCCCCAGTACATTCTGCCGTCGCATCCCCCTCCTCCTAATCTGGAGGGCCCGCCCACTGGCATTTTCATGCCTCGACAGGGCTACCCCGTGCTTCCATCCGTCGCGCAGATGCCGCTGGTACAGCAACCGATAATGGCCCCACCACCCCAGCATCATCCTATTCATCATCCTGGGGCACCTGTTCAGTCCTACCTGCATCACCCCAGTCTGCCACATCAATATCATCGCTATGAGTATGAGTATCAGCCTCACGCGCAGCTTCACCATCCAGCGATGCCTATACGTTTAGAGAGTGCCCAAGCAAGCTCGCACGTACAGCAGCAGCCGCATATACCCATGCAGAGTGCGGCGGTGGTCCCTCAAGATCACACGCATGCTATCATTCGGAACAGGACCGAGGCTGCGGCCGTTCCGACTGGCCATGGAAAGGGGGCCCAACTGACCCCTCCTGCTGCCGAGTTCAGGGCAACGCCGAACAAAGCACAGGACGCCGGCCGAGGCAACGATCGGCGGGCGGCACCTATGCCTATTCTCGAGCCGATGCCTCCGGTGGGTGGCGTTCCCATCTCGCCAATTCTGCCCGTGAAGCCCACCGGTCCTCCAAAGAACTTTCTGGGACTTGGTTTGCGAAGATTTGGACGGTTCTCCTCTCCCTTCCAAGGATTTAATGAAAGCAACGAACGAGGTGCGAACTGATGTTCCCTATATTTATTTATTTATTTTTCTCTGATCTACTAATGTAACGATAATTTTCGGTAATATACGGTCCACCAGCCCCAGTCAATCGTTCTGTGCGTGGCACATAAGACCACATTTGGCTTTGAAGCGACTGACTTGAGCATAAATACTGGGTAATTCTTGATGACAATCGCGGCATGGTGAATCATAAGTAATCTATATATACACGTAATCTTGCAAAGCGTCTATCGTATTCGTCCGATTACAGGCTGGTCATCAGCTGGTTCATAGTCGCTGTCCTCCTTGTCGTCGGGCTGGGAATTAACGGCCGGGAGCATGAACGGGTTGAACATGAACGGCATGAGTGGATTGAAAGGGGCCTTCACCAGCCCATTGTTGGCAGTGATGAAGGGGTCGGCCTCGCGTGAGGAGTCTTCGGGGCTCGCCGGTTCATAGCTACCGGCACTGACGTCGCTGGCGTCGCTAGAGGATCGTCGTCGTTTCTTCGCGGTGGGAATCTCGTTCAGGGGGGAATAGTCGCTATCATTATCGCTTTCCACGGCATCGCTTCCCGACAATGGCGGCGCGCGGTCGCTTTCGGCGGGGGCGGCCCCGTTCTCGCCGTTCTCGCCGTCCTCGAACTGGGCCACCAACTTTGCTGTGGCTTTATCCGGCTTGAGCTGATCAATGAACACATCCGTGGTGCCGCAGTTGGGACAGGTGAAGTCGGTCTGGATCAACGCGCTCTCGATCGACTCATAGGAGTAGATCTTGTGGCAGCACGGCATAGAGCGTGGGTCCCGCAGCAAATTATGGGTGATGGGGTCCTGCAGCTCGGGAGGAACGGGCCGGGAGTTTCGGGCCCGGTTCTGGAGCTGGCGGTCCTGGAAAGCCTGCCAGGACTTGTCGTCGGCCACGGCCACAACGTATTCGCCGTCAGCGTTCATCAGGTATGTTTTGCCATCCTCGCCGGCGTCGGCCTCACCGTCCGGCTTCTGAATCGTTCGAAGCATGCTCTTGGGGATACCGGTGGTGCGCAGCACCTTCTTAGTCTCCCAGTTGCGGTCATACAGTGACGGGCAGTTGTTGATCCAGTGACCGCGCTGGCCACACCGATGACAGATGTAGCCCGGTGGTAAAGTTTTATCCGGCTCCTCGGGATTCACGGTGGGCCGCGGCGTATAGACCTTGGTCTTCGTTGCCATCTCCTGCTGGGTGCGCGACCACTGGGCGCCCTGCTGGGCAAACATGGCGTTCATCATGTCTTGCTCCGAGCCGCCGCCGACCATCTCGCTGCCGCCGGCTCCCAGCGCCGACATTTGGTCGCCGTCGTCGGTGCCGGCACTGGCGCCTCGGAAGTCCTCGCGTCGCGCCGCGTTCTTCACGCTCATGGCCAGGGATCCGCTGACGTATTGGGCGGCCGAGTCATGCCCGCCAGGCCGGAACACGGGCAGTCGGCGGGCTTCCACCAAGCTCGACCGCGACAGCACCTCGCTGTCGTCATTGTATATCTCGTGGGTGTCTGGGTTGGACAGCACGAGCTGGAAGCTGTCGGCTGTGGCGTCCAGTTTCTGAGCCAGCAAGATCCCGCGCTTGATCTCGAAGATCGAGATTCCTGTGCCGTCGAATGCCAGGCGCTGGGCGTTCTTGGACGACCGGAATCGGTAGTAGATGGCAGAGGACATCCCGATAGCGTAGTCTCCGGTGGAAGGATGCGTCCTCTCCAGTGACGGCCGTTGTGGACTTGGGTGACAAGAGTAGAAGGTGGGTAGCGGTCCTAGGGTACGACTGTTAAGTAAGGGGCACACTGTCCCGACTGGGTTGATGGCGGGGATCCACAGGAGGGACAATCTTTGGGTGGTGGTGCGTTGGGTAAGCACATCGCAAGCCTATGAATTACTGGCCTGCTTACTATTATCCTCATTGTTTGCGTTCTTTGTTGCCTGATACACTTATTTGTCACTTATTTTTTTCATTGTGTTCCTTGGCTGCGTCGGCCATCGCTTCATGTTCATGCTGCGCTTGGAACAGCAAAGCCACCAGTACCCAGTACACTTTCTGGCACAGAAGGCTAATTGGTTCTAAATCCTACATATGTTCTCATTCACATCTGTCTTTTATAAATTTCCTTTCTGGGAATCACGGTAGCTGTCAACACAAGGTCCTGCATCCCCTCGCCCTCGCCCCTACCACTACGTGTTGAAAGGGAGCACTGAAGCGGGCGGAAGAACGATGACTTTAGAAGGATGGCCCTCAATGATCGCATCAGCCCAGGTAAATTGAGGTTTAACGGCATCACATTGGAACCGCGC
This sequence comes from Starmerella floris, assembly GCA_030555655.1. Classification (NCBI taxonomy): domain Eukaryota; kingdom Fungi; phylum Ascomycota; class Dipodascomycetes; order Dipodascales; family Trichomonascaceae; genus Starmerella; species Starmerella floris. The sequence continues at coordinate 65,589 of JANIWM010000021.1, forward strand.
CTTAGGTCAGCGCATTGACAGCATACCGCACGACATTTTTATTGACATCTCCATCCTTCGTGGATAGCGTACCTCGGCTCGAGCCACTTCAGGGTTTAGATGCCCGACAGGTAGTTCACCACGGCGTACTTGCCGCTCCAGGCCCAGCCTTCGGGTGAGCTGCCGGGGTTCTCCTTTTCCCATGCCGCCGCCAGCTCCTCGGCCTTGCCCTCGGGCAGGCCCACGCACACGTCGGCCTTGACGGTGCGCAGGGTGACAAACGGGATCTGACTGGAAGCCAGGCTCTGCACGGCGGTTTTGAACGGCGTAGTGCGCGGCCACATCAGGTCGTAGGTCAGTTTGCGGTAGTTGAGGTCCCCCTTGAACACCACCAGCTTGGACTGCTTGAGGTCGCGCCACATACGGTCGCCGCCGCCGCGGCCGCCCTCCTTGATTTCCCAGAATGGTAGCGGCGAGGTCCAGAACGGCGAGCTGCGCACCACCAGCTCTCCCTCGCTCATGTACTCGGTGAGCCGTTCCACAATGGCGTCCACAGACTCGCGGTGCTGGGGGAACTTGCTGGGGTCCGCCAGCAGCCGCAGCACCGAGGCAAAGTCCTTGGGAACCACGTCGCTCACAAACCACGGCTGGTCCTTGGGATGCATCACCACCTGGTCCGCCAGCTTGGTGTCCAACAGGAACAGCGCCAGCACCAGGTCGGTGTACAGCTCGAACCCCGAGTTGTCCAGCACGATGTCGACACGGCCACCCTTCTGGCGGCTCACCTGGCGCCACACCTGGTCGAAGTTGTTCACCAGCAGCGTCTCTTTGTCACGGTTGTCGGCCGCCACCTGCAACTTCTTCAGCTCCTCCAGGGATACCGTCACCAGCAGGGACAGGTCGGTGGCATTGCCCCACAGCGACGAGTTGATGACCTCGTGGAACAGCATTTCCAATACTTCGGTGTTCAGCTGGTCGCCGTGGGCCCTCAGCTGGTCGCTGATTGCCCGATACCGGTGGGCCAAAGTGGACACGGCGTCGGCGGACTTCTCAAAGGTGTCATTCTTCTGGGCCTCGAACATATCGTAGCTCTTCCAGTGCTCCGATTCGTCAAAAACCTGCTGGAGCCGGCGATACAACACACACTCGCTGAGCAGCCACGGCGCCTCCTGCCACCGCATGCCGGCCGGGATCTCGGCGTTGAATGTGTCAGCATTGCGCAAGCCGGCGGGGAACGTTCCCAGCTCGCCATTGGCGGCCATGGCCGTCTTCACGGCCTTGATACGCTCGACGAGCTGGGCGGCCTCGTGCTGCTGGGGCCCCGCCGCCTGGGCGCCGGCCTTCTCCAGGTCCGCGACCACGCCATCGACAATGGCGGGCCACCGCTTGTTCAAAGAGGTGTATGCAAAGCTGTGTGTGTCGTTGTTCAGATACGGTTGGACGTCCACCATTTTCTCTAATAGACTGGTTTGTGAGTCTCTGGTGGGGCGGCCGTTCGGATGGATTCCGCAGAGGTGCCTGGCAAATGTAGGGTAGGGTCCACAAACAGCACGCCCTTGCCCCCAGAGTACCCCGGACGGGTACCATCGGACACAGATGGAACGTAATGAATGTAATGAGACGAGGCTCGTGCGGAAAAATGGGAACCGATGAGAAACAAGATAAAATTCCGCAAGAGAAATAATAAATACGAGCAATGCACCCCAAAGCAGATCATAAATAATAAAACTTATCGGCAACACATTGAGTGCCATGGATACACTCCACACGGTGGATGATCCCGATAGTGACTCTGACATCAGAGAGGAGGGATCTTCATAAGGTGAAACCGGGGTCTAAATAAATATTGGGCGATAAACCAAATGACAATGTACACAACACCACTAAATCAGACAAGATTCATAATATAGAGTGCTGTCATCGTGGGCAATAAATAAGCAGGATTATAAACATACATGAAACCGACCCTTATACCGGTCAAGTCTCGGCCAAAATGCCACGGCTGACGTATTCCTCCAGCCATTGCTGCGAGTCCAACTGAAATCCCTCGACCAGGGCCATGGGCTGGCTGGACGCCACGTTTTTCTTGCCAAACACGGCTCGGACCCCGTTCTCTAAGGAGGTGAAGTACAGCCATGTCGAGCCCAGCCGGACCGTCTGGTGCTCTGCTGCTTTTTCGAATTCGACCAGACTCCCCAGCGCGTCCAGCGTGGGGTCGGACGCGGGGAAGGTCGATACCATTTTCCCGTGGCGTGGGTCGGAGATCATGTAGTAGAAGCGGGTCGGGGGAGCAAATGCGAAACTGAAGCCCTCCAAATGGGTCGACAACGAGTCGAACAGCGATAGCACCCCGGCGGAGGCAGTCTCAGCGACCGGTTCGCGGAACACGACAGTATAGCAGTAGAGGGCCTGCCTCCACACGGTGACCGATAGCTTGGTCCCCAATTCCACGTCATATAGCATGGCATTCGACACAAGCAGCCCGTCTCGGTCCTCCTCGGGGGCCTCCCGGGCCGACCACCACGAAGGAACCAAGGGGCTGGCCATCGAGGTCGACATCGAGATCATCGACGGCACGGACGGCAAGGCCATGGAGGGGAGCGACATCGACGGCAGGGCCACCGAGGGAAGCGCCAGTGAGCCCAGCGACGGCATTGGGAGCTTGTTTGGGAGCGAGAACCACCCCTTCTGCCGGCTGCTGTCGGCGGAGGGGCTGGACTCGCGGCTTTCACTGGCTGACTCCGTTCTGGAGGGGTTCCCCGCATGCGTGCTTGTGTGAACATCCGTCTGGGCGGCGTGCACTCGGTCGGTCTCTTGGTCTTCTGCAGGATCGCTATGTGCATTGTTGGTTTGAGCAGTCTTAGTACTTTCGTAAGGTTGATCAGCCACGATTTTAGTCGGATCACTGCCATTAATTGTGCCAGTATAGTTAGTTTGGTCAGGACCTTTAGCCTGGTCACCTTCAGTTTGGTCAGGACCTTTAGTGTGGTCAGGACCTTTAGTGTGGTCAAGACCTTTAGTGTGGTCAGGACCTTTAGTGTGGTCAGGACCTTTGGTGTGGTCAGGACCCTTAGTTTGCTCAGTACCTTCGATTTGGCCATCTTTAGTCTGACCCGTCTCTATAGTGTTGCTAATTGCATCTGCCTTAGTCCGATCACCGCCAGTCCCGAGACTGGTGATGGCAGTTCGGCTTGTTTCGCCGGCGGCCACACCGGCTTTCCCCAGTTTTGTTGTGTAGGCAAGCCACCGCTGAATCGACCTCCGGGTGGCTGCGTTGAGGTGCTGGCCAGCATACACCGCGGCGGAGTCGTCGAAGGTCGTGATGAGGATGTCGAGGGCGCCGTGCTTCTCGCGGAGCCGATCGATGGCCTGGCTGGTGCTGGGGTTCAGGGTGCCCGGCGCCATGCGGATGGAGTGGGGAGCCAGGGCCAGCATGGCAATGGCTTGGCGGGTGTGGAGCACGGTGTTGAGTTGGGCAATGTAAGCCGACCAGTAGTCTGCCGCCCCACTGCCGGCAGCAGCCCCACCGTTCGTGGCCGGCTCAGGGATGCCGCCGTGGGCCAGGCGGTGCTGGGTGAAGACCTGGCCCACCACCGTATGGATCATGGCCGGGGTCAGCCAGGCCCGGCTGCCCCGGGGCAGCGGGACTTGGCCCGTGAGCCAGAAGCCGGCCCGCCAGTTGGCGGCGCTGGTGGGCGCCAGCGGCACCACCAGCACGAGCTTAGCTTGGATGCCGCTGCCGGTTTTGAACCACTTCACCGGGTCGCCGCCAAACGAGTACGCGAGCTCGGCGATGCCCTGGGCCACGCCCATGAGGCGGATTTGGTCCTGTTTGGCAAGCTCGAGGCCGTCGGCGCCCCAGGCGTAGATCAATTGAGGGTCAACATTCTCCTCGGTGCCGAACTCGGGGTTGTAGATCAGCGCATGCTCGAACATGCTACGACGCCCGATGTCCTGATTTGACTTGGGGTTCGATGGTGGTAAGCGGGCGGTAGTTTGGGTGAGTGGACTGTGGGTTGGTGTTAATAATAATAATTAAGACTGCAGTGGGAGGACGGTGTCCTGAATCGAGGACGGGTGTGTGAACGAGGGTGTGGGGGTCTGACGGCAGTGATCTTCACGGCGGCTTACGGTGTAAGCTTGGGAGGTGAGGATGGCTGTGGGAGTCCAGGAACGGCGACACCAACCGCTATAAATTAGGGACCCAACCCTGGCACCCCGACGCGTCGTTGTCGCTAGACGGATTTGTGATGGAGGAGCAGGCCGAGCAGTATTTGAAATACTACGACTCGTTTTTCCCGTTCAACACGTGGTACCAGTGGCTCAACCACTCACCGGTGGCCGGAGGCACCGACTTCTCCAGCCGTGAGTTCGCCTTCTCCATCAACACCGGCAAGGACAGCGACGTGTACATCCGCTGGCAGAGCTTCCCGTCGGCCCAGGAGTTCAAAAAAAAGGTGATGATGCTGGCGCCGACCCGGTTCGAGATTGGCGCCGTGTACACGCGTCCCCCCATAGAGCACAAGCGCGTGCCCAAGGATCGTATGAAGCCGGTGGCCAAAGAGCTGGTGTTCGACATCGACATGTCCGACTACGACCCATACCGCACGTGCTGCAGCGGCAAGCAGGTGTGCATCCGGTGTTGGCAGTTCATCACCGTGGCCATCGAGGTGCTGAACCTCACCTTCACCGAGGACTGGGGCTACAAGAACGTGCTGTGGGCGTTTTCGGGCCGCCGGGGCGTCCATGCCTGGATCTGCGACGAGCGCGCCCGCAACCTCGACGACCAGCAGCGCCGCGACCTGCTCGAGTACGTCAATGTCACCACAAAGAACGTGACCCGGCCGTTCCACCCCATGGTCAAGCGCAGCTTTGATCTGTGCGCCAGCCGGTTCGGCCCCGTGGTGCTGGCGAAGCAGCGGCCGTTCCAGACCCCGGAACAGATTGACATGCTGATGGACCGGCTCAAGGAGGTGGGGCCCGACTACGTGGCCAAACTCCGGGCCCGGTTTGCCCAGGCGTCCGAGATGAGCAGCGCCGACCGGTGGAAGGAGTTCGACGTGGTTGCTGGCGAGATGAAGCTACCGCCGCCGCGGGCGGAGGCGTTGCTGAAGGCCAAGCAGAACCTGATTCTCGAGTTTCTGTACCCGAAACTGGATGTCAACGTGTCGAAGATGCGGGGGCACCTGCTAAAGTCGCCGTTCTGCGTGCATCCCGACACGGGCAAGGTGTGTGTGCCGCTCACCATGGAAACCTACAAGGAGTTCGACCCCACCACCGTACCGACGATCCAGGGGCTGCTGGCCGAGAAAAGCTCGGTGGTGTCCAACGGCCGCGGCATGCTCGAGCCCCACCTCCGGACGTTCCGGCAGTTTGTGACCCAGTTGAACCGTGCTGAGAAACGGCCGGCCGATAGCATGGACTTTTGATGGGTATCGGCTGACGGGGTCCTCCACCGACCAATGAGAGAGTACAGTGAGGAAGTCCCGTCGAGAGCGTGGCGAGAAATGTTGGCCAACAGCGCAGCGCGGAAGCTCAGTCGAGAGCGCAGCGAGGAGACCTAATTAAGAAGGGTAATAAGGGAGCTCCGTAACGCGAAGTCCAGGGCGGAAGTCCCTGGAGGAAGTGCAGGTGCAGTGCTGGTACAACTGCAATAATCAGCGCAATAAGAATCAAGGCAATGGCGGGGAGTAATTATCAGAGCGGCCTTGGCCTAGAGATTCCCGGAGTACAATGCAGGAAATTCGGTACTTAGTCGAGTGCACTCAGTGCAAGTGAGATCAGTGAAAGTGGCGTGAGGACCAGCAATGGCCGCAACAAGCGGTGGGCTTAGGTGCAGCTGACGGCAATTGCAAACCAAGAAACTTTCGAACCCGCCGCCTATCGCCCATGCTGCCGGATGCCTGAATTCGGGGCATTAGTCGCTGCACATAGAGTCTAGTAAATAAATATTAGTTATATCGTTGCCATTGTCACACCAGCACCCCGCTGTACTCGGTGCCGGGATACGCCTCGGCCAGTTCCGGCCACTGCACCAGAAACCGGTCCGCCCAGTCCAGGTGGTAGATGACAAGGCCGCTCAACGAGAGGTGCTTGACCCGGGCCAGGCTCTCCACATACACGACCTTGGTGCGCAGCCGGAACAGGCGCACGGCCGCCACCACCACCACACAGGTGGCCGGCCCGTTGCACAGCACCAGCCGCGGCTTGAGCGCCCATACCAGCCTGGCGGCCGCTACCAGGCTCCGGGCCACGCTGACGACGCTGGAGGCTTTGCCCTCGCCGACACGACGAGCCCGCGGCAGCATATGGAACCGTGAGGCCGTGAACCCCGCCTGGCGGCTCTTGGCGACGCTCAGCGCGTCGTCCTGGCCGACCACGAAGTCGAGGGGGGGAAGCTCGGCCGTGCGCAGCATGGCCAGCAGCTCGCCAGTGTGCCCGCCTGAGCCCAACACGGCCAGCGCATTGCCTGGCGCGGGCAGTCGATGCTGCGCCACGTAGGCGGCAGCAATCACCGCCACGGTCAGTAGGGGCAGCAGATAGGCAAGCAGCATCGTTGAAGGCGGGTTGTGGTTCACGATCAGGGTTGCATAAGCAGCCCCCCCGGCCCCCTTCTGTGCCGGGCCAAAAGCCGGGGAAGAATCAGCAGTGATTAGTGGGCAGTCGCCGGCTTCCCCCGTGAATGATTTATGAATTTTCACCGGTCAATGCCCGGTTCCCGAGCCAGGACCGCTGGGCCGCCGGTCCGAGCTGGGTCTGAGTCAGCACCGGCTACAGTCCACCCCTACCAACCCCCACCCCACCACCGAAGCCACTGCCAGGCTCCCGCTCGACCCAGACAGAACTGAGACCAAGACCGACGTGATGTCCCACTCGGAGCGCCCATTGCGCGCCGAGGACGCGCTTGCGAAACTCAAGCGGAGCCGTGACCAGCCGCTCAGTCCCGAAGCGGCGGCCGGCAAGCGGCAGAAACGCCACGACCCCGCCGACGCTTCCGACGCTTCCGACGCCCCGGGCCAGCCCACCGGCGCCAAAACCGCCCCATCCACCGTCCCGGCCGGGCTGGACACCACCACGACCAACAACGGCGCCTCAGTCGTTAACAGCCGGCCCGTGCTCGACGAGGTGGCCCACTTCCAGCGGCGACAGCTGGGGTCCGTGGTCTACGCGCCGCACCGGCTGGTGGCTCGGGGCCACGAGCTCGACTTCAACTGCGTGCTGCAGGTGCGGATCAGCCACAGTTTTTTGCGGGAGGACGCCGACAACGACGCCGTGGCCACGCGCCGATTGTGGGGCACCGACGTCTACACCGACGACACCGACCTGGTGGCCGCGCTGTTCCACCTCGGCCACCTGCCGCGCCCTTCCCCGGCTCACACGGACCTGCTGGTAGAAATCCTGCTGCTGCCGGGTCTGAAACGATACACAGGCTCGGACCGCCACGGCATCCGGTCGCGGACCTGGCTCAAGCGCCACGACGGCATCAGCTACATGGTGCTGGGCCCGCCGCGCGAGATGCCGGCGGGCTGGGCGACCTCCGGCAAGGACACGCTGTACGAGCGATTCCAAGCGCTGCAGGAACTGCGCAAGTGGGACGCCAAGAACATCGTATACATATAAGGGGCCTGGGCCGGCTCGCAATCGGGCCAGTTCGCGCTCGGCTCGAGATCGGGCTGGTTTGTGGCTAGTTCAGGGCTGGTCCGCGGTAGGCTCCAGGCCGGCTCGAGAGTTAATTGGCTCGACAGGACTCGAGATTGGGTGATTCGAGATTGGGTGAGATTGGGTGGCCCGACACTGGGTGGGTCTAGTTTGCGTGACTTGAGATTGGTGGTCCGACATTGGGTGAGTCGAGATTGGGCGGCGCGAGACCGGGTGTCTGACATAGAGGCCGACATGGAATCGCCCAAGACCGTCTTGAACAGGCTTTGACACCCTCCGGCCAACCTCCGCCGATCACACGCCCGTCCCCTCACGCCGGCCGTGGGCACAGTGTTACCGGGCCATATATGTGTACGGCATCTATCTATGTAGCATTTGTACTATTAAGCTAATCTATCCCGTCATATCCACGCCAATTCCACCCGGGTGCCATGCGGATTCCCTGGGCTTTCCACCTCCATAACCGCTGCTATTTTTGGCCGCATCGCGTGGTCCGTGAGACTCGACGGCGACGCTGCAACTTCCAGGCCGACAACGCTCTCTGAAACAGACACCAGGTGGGTCCGGCAATCTTCCATAGCCAGACCTGAGAATTGATGCCAATTTTTCCGGCATGCTTTTCCACCAGAAAGCCGATCCACAGGCCCCTCACTGGGTTGGAGACGGTCGATACGGGCCCCAGATCCTAAACAGAAACTAGGGACCCCAGCGACTGAGTTGAGGGCAGGGACCGGGCAATGTTTACGGGGCGGCATGCAGACGTGAGGCACTTCTCCCCTGCTGGGAAGAGCGAGGGCCAGGATTAGAGTGGGCAAGCCGGAAGGGGGGGGGGGTGAAATCAGGACTAGCCCACCCAGCTGGGCTTGTCTGGTGGATCCGCAAACCCCAGGCAGAAAACCTACCCGCGGCCCAACGCGCGCATAGGGGGCCTAGCGGACGGGAGGGAGGCTGCCGCCCCCTTCGCCCCCACCAGCCATAGCCGGGAGCCCAAGGTTTACCCTTGCCCTGGCTGTTTTTAGGCCCGGGCCGGTTCAGGCAGTCATCGTCACTAACTCCGGTCCGGCAGACAGCCTCTTATATATTATCATCACTAACCCCACGGTCCCGTGCGCACCACTCATCAGCACTCACCGGGCAACGGCATAATTGCGAGCCTCTGCCACCCCAGCACCCCCGCTAACCGATTCTTGTTGCGAGCACCCCCTCTGGAGGACGCAAAATTCCATCTGTGTGGGACCACCCGACCGCATCCACCCCACACATCCGATACCCGGCCGTTCTGGTTCCCCTATCTGTGTTGCCGCATTGTGATCCCGCCACCGTCGCAACAATTGCTACTCGTTGCCTGCCGCTTTTCTGTTCCTACTCTATCGGCCTGAAACCTGCAAACCGTCCGTCAAAGTGCCGCGCGAACACCAATCCCCCGTTGAAGACGAGCCCCCGATCCCCTTAGCAACCATGGCAGCAATGACCAAGACCAGCACCCGCACGTCGGATGCTGTGCCCCGAAAAACACACAAAAAGAGCGGCTTTTTCTCCAAGATCAAGAAGGTATTCAATGGCAGCACCGACAGCCTGATGCCGATCCGGTCCCGGGACGATGACCGGGAGTCCAGCCTGGGCCTGGGCACGATTGCCACACGAACCCGCAGCCGCCGGTCGGTGTTCGGGTCCTCCAAAGACACCCGCGATGCCGACGCCGAGCGCGAGCTCGAGGAGCGCAAGAGCCGGTGCCTGGCGATCCAGGCCGCCAAGCGCGACCCGCCGGCCGTGCAGCGCCTGCTGGTGGACTGCGAGTTCTGCAACCCGCCGCCCAAGTTCGGCCGCATCGTATCCATTCCCAACGCAGGCCTGGACTCGGACAGCGCCCAGCGCGGGCTGACCCGGCTCGAGCAGCTGCGGGCCTCCGGCGCTGATCTCAGCGACGAGCGTACCTGGAACACCGGGCTCGACCAGTGGATCCGCCAGCGCGAGCACTGGCTGGCCCCCACCGCCGATCAGCAGCCCCAGCACATGCTGGAGCCGGAGCTGACCGCCGACCGGTACTACACGGTGTTCGACAAGATGATCTACCAAACGCGGCCCCTCAAGCACCCACTGAACCTCGGCGAGGTGTGCAAAATCCTCAAGGCCGGGTGGGTCGCCGAGGGCACCTGGGTCGGCGGGTCGCAAAACGATGTGTGGTCCACCTCCGAAGACGACGAGCATTCGCCCACCGCGGCCAACACCACCATCAATGCCACCATATCGGGCCACTCGGGCCCGGGCTCTCCGGCGGGCGGCGCCACGCCCCACGCAGGCTCTCCGTCCCCACTGGGATCGTCCCCATCCCCGGTCAGCAACGGCACGGCCGCTGCGTCGCGCGGGCCCTCGCCGAAACCGGCCCCGCCCCAAAACCTGCCGAAAATCCACGTCCAGTTTAGCGACCGGCCCCACCCGCGGGAAACCTCCCCGGTAATATCCGACAACTTCCCCAGCCTGGAGCGCGTGCAGAGCTCCACCGGCGTGCCGCTGCAGCCGGTGCGGTCCTCGCAGTCCTCGATCATCTCGCTCACCGACTCGGATTGAGCGGCCCGCACCGAGATCGGCCAAAGCCCCCAACGGACAGTCAACCCGCTCCTGCCGCTGCCACCGGCGGCCAAACGGGGTCCCGCAGCGGTTTGCGAGGGTTAAAGTTAATAGTCCATTGTTCCATCGCTATATCTCGGGATATCATTATTTATTAGCATGTTTCTGACCTAATGATAGCTATCAATGAGCCTCTGCGTCTCTTCCAGCACACGCACCTTCTGGTTGATCTGCTCCACGGTGCCTTGCAAGTCCAGGGCCCGTTGCGCGGCCTGGCCGATCTGGGGTTTGGACAGCTTGCGCTGCTGGCTGTGGGCGGTGACGATCAGCTCGTGGAGCTGCTTGGTCTGCTGGGCCACCTGGGCTCGGAACGCCGCGATCTCTGCCATCTTGGCGTCCAGGGCCCGACACAGGTCGGACTGCGCATCCGAAATGGCCCGCCCCGCCTGGGCGTGACTGGCGCGGGCCAGCGTTTCCAGCGCGTCCTGCGCCGTCATGTAATTGATGCCAGCCAGGTTTATCCGTTAACTGAGGCAACGTTCCCTCAGGTTGGGTGTTGATGACCGAGGTCAAGGGCATGTGCATCAGGGCGCCGATAACGCCTGTGACAGATGCCCGCCGTAAACAGGGCTGATTCATTGGGCGGTAACTTATGGCCGGTAACTTACGGCCGGTAACCTTTGGTCGGTAACATATGGCCGGGAACATATGGCCGGGAACATATGGCCGGTAACATATGGCCGGTAACCCAGGGTCGGCACGCATGGGCCGGGAATGCGCGCGGCCCATGACCGCCGATCCGTTCGGCTCCCGATCCTTGGCAGCGGCCAGCCTGCCGGCACCTGTGAACGGCACCGCCCATAACCTGTGTGCTTGACCACGATCCCAGAGAGGCCGACTATAAGCCCCCCATGACGAAAATACGCCTCGATTTAAAAGCCCCATTCAAAAAAGTTTCCGAGAATGGAAGCCGCCCGAGTGAACAAGCGAGACGCGTAAACACCGGCCTCCATAGCGCGCCGCGCTCGCTACAATTAGATAGTCCTTCTAGGGCCGGCCTTTGGTTCACACGTAACTTGTACCGATTGTGCTTAAGTTATATATGTATCGATGACATTTTACAGAATTCGACCCTCACGCCCTCAGCCTGTACTCCCATAACATAGGTCCAGCAAAAAGACAACATCGCAGTGAATTTCTCGCGTTCTACGCAATGATGGACCCATTATTTGTGGAACCCGTACTAGTTTCCACATGCCATGTAATATATAAACTGATGACTACCGATGGATCCTGGATCCCGGCTGTTTTATTCTATGTACCACCGGCCAGTATCGAATTGCGTTGGCCAGAATTGAATTGCATCGACCAGTATTATATGCACCAGCCTGTCTTGTATGCACCAGCCTGTCTTGTATGCACCGGCCTGCATTCCATGTAGCGTCAAGATCCTGTGGACTAGCTAGTCTTCACTGGCTCGTTTATATCTGGTATGCAGCTTGTTTCTCACGTCACTGTCGGTATCCTTCTGAATTCTATGTACTGGCTGGCCGACCGTGACCCTTCTCGGCAATAGCTAGGGCCTCCTCAGCCACGCCCGGCATCTGCAGATACACCAGTCCGGCTGCCTCGAGCTTGCTGCGGCTCGAGTTGTTGGCGATGAAGGTGGCCGGCTCCATGACCCCCACAAACACCGCGGTGATCTGTGGGTGGTTGAGGACTCGGTCGCAGCACGGCAAGTTGCCGCTCAGCCGCTCCGTGCACGGCTCCATGGTCGTGTATAAAACGGTGCCCGGGGGGAGCGGCCGATTGGCAGCGGCCAGCTTGGCCAACGCGTTCTGCTCGGCGTGGGTGTTTCCTTCCAGCTCCCGCGTGTACCCGGTGGCCAGCACCTCGCCGTTGTGGACAAGGGCCGCGCCCACCGCGAACGCACCCTCAAGATCCGGTGCCTTGCGCGCCTCCTGCAGCGCCAGAGCCATGAACTGTTGGTCGTAGCTGGCGGCCCAATGCGGCAGCTCCGTTTCGTAGCTCCAGGACCCGTCGTTGGCGTAGTAGCGCAGCGCATGCAGCCACAGGTCGAGGTCGTTGGGGCCGGGGTCCGTGTACAGCGGCGTGGCGCATTCCTCGCACTTCTGGCCGCTCAGCTGTTCGCCGGGCACGTCCGGGAACGCCAGACTTCGCGCAGGCTCCGTTTTCCCCACCCGGTCCAGCCCGGCGCTGACGGCAGCCACGTCCCAGGTTTGGGCCGTGGCACCACGCCCCAACTGGGGACCCCACACTTTCTCGTTGCTGTAGATGGGGTCATTGGCGATGGGGAAGCCAAGATACTGCAAGTGTACGCGGATTTGGTGGGTACGCCCGGTGTGGGGCATGCACAGCACCAGGGACCGGTTTGTGCGTGGATCATAGCTGATCCGCTTGAACTGGGTCATGCTGTGCTTGCCGCGGGCGTCGATCATGTTAAGCGCCACCTTAGGATCCACGGTCTGCATCGGTAGATCCACGGTGACCATGTCTGAGCGGGCGGGCGACGCGGCCACAGGGAACTCGCCGTGGACCAGCGCTAGGTACTGCTTGGTCACCGCCCGGTCCCTGATCTGCGCGCCGATGTGCTCCGCCGCATGCGGGGTTTTGGCCAAAAACATCAGCCCCGACGTGAGCCGGTCCAGGCGGTTGCACGGATGACACTGGATTCCGTGCTCGTGCTCCAGCAGCGCCATCACCGTGTTGTACTTGAAGCGGCCGGTGGGGTGGGCCGGGATACCACCCGGCTTATCGATCACCACCAGCCGGTCGTCCTGGAAAACAATTTTGATGGGCTGCGCACTGACTGGCTGCTCGTGCTTGTGGGTCCGGTGGGTCATCAGATCGCCGTTATGCATCTTAGTCTCCATAGTTGCCGGCTCGTCATTCACTAGCACGAGACCTTCCTCCACTGCGCGCTGGTAGTACGATTGAGGGCGGTCCCGGAACTCGGAGCTGAAGATATCCACCAACGTCCGGCCAATCCACCGCTGCTTGCAGAAGGTGAGGTAGGTGAAGTAGTACGGCGGGACCCGGCGTAGTGGGCCGTCGATCACCCACCGCGCGCCTTTGGCTATCTCCTCTTGTATGGCAACCTCGCGTGCCGGGTCTTTCAGCACCTTGTGCAGCATCGTGTTTCGCTTGACCCGGAACGTCATGGCTACCACAGTGGTTTTTCAGTATGACAGCGGGCAGAGAGGAAGGGTCAACAGGGCTACCCCGACCCACACGCATAGAAATCATCTATCTACGTTCATGCTGTCACCATAGAGTCCCAATATGGAACACCGCCAATTAGACCCTGATAACAGTTCCCATTGAACCCTGAGCATGTTCCCATGAGCCCCAAAGCGGCACCCAGCGAGACTCTGTGCACCCAGCGTGTATGTACCATCATCAATCTTCGGTGTAGCCTCCGCTAGTGTAGACCACCTCCATATTGGACCAGTTAGACCAATGAGACCCATTAGACCGGTGTCCCAAGGAGACAGATAAATCTTTGTGGTTGTGGGCACATGTAAATAGAGCATCCCAATGCGCCGGTATTCGCCGTTCTTTACACCCGCACATACCAGACTGGGTACCCCAATCTGAACCCCGTATGGGCCCAACAAGGCAACTCAATCAACAAGGTAACACGCTCAACAAGGCATCTCAAATAAAAAACGTAAATTCTATATCCTCCAATATCTACTAACTAAATCACCAAAAAACCCTTTGGACCACTGACAAAATCGGTTTCACCATATTCAGCTATCTTACAAACCAAGTTCAAGATTTGTGCCACGAACGCTGGTTCGGTAAACTGCTATGTCGTCTCGAACCTTGGTCACCACCTGGGGATTTTCATACATGTAAAGCCTCAAGCGACTTGGGACTCACAATCTGTCTGAACTCGCCAATTTCTCCTAGCGAAAGGAATACAAAGGGACATGAAATGGTACACAACCAGTTGAGGGGGGAGGGGAGTAAAGAAGGAATCAAACGACACACTAATGAACAAATGACAAGGGGAGAATAGATACGGGTGAGCTCATCTTTTACATCCCGTAGTGGATAGTAGTACCTCCTTTGCTGTCAACAATTCAAGTCCGCGGCTGGGTGTTTCTATTGCGCCACATACTTCGACTCAAATGATGCGAAAGACAGCTTTCTAGGGGTATTCTGTATTAAAAGTTTTGCGCCGGAGAGGCCACACCAGGGGTGAACTTCTCGTCGAACTCGCTTGATTCCCCAAAGTCTTCTGAGGATGTTCTGTCTTCATACTGGGGCTTCTTGTTGGCCTTGTAGTGAAGTCCACGCACAGGAACGTGACCGTAGGCCAATCCTGGGTAAACTATACACAAAGGAGCCATGCCAATCACAATCATGAGGCCATCAAGGATGAGGAAATAACGTTCGGTGCGCATAATTCCGCCCTTCCAACCAGCGGCAATCTCGATGATTCTGTAGATCGAACGAAGCATCAAGAAAAGCAACGAGGCATTGACTGCAGGAAATAACCACTTGAACATTGGACGCCGGCGGTTGGCGGCGAAGGCAGGGTCCCAGTTTGCAGAGGAGTCTCTATAGATTTTCCAATTCACAACAGCCCACATTAGAATAAAAATACCAAGAATCAACACCTGGAAGGAGATGCCACCAACCATAATCCATCCGCCATTCGCAGGACCCTCCGGGGTGTTCAGATCAGCAGCAGCAATACCGCCACCAACACCTTGAACAACAAGGGAAATCACGTCGGCCGTAGTAAAGATGGCAGTATATATCATTGGCGGCAGTAGTGAATATTTCTCACCATAAATGGTGACTTGCTTGCCCAGTTGGTAGTACAAACCAGCCGCCATGAATGCTGGAGCAATAACACTGCACACTAACTGCATCTTGTACATCGGGAAGGACGCGGGGTAGTGGTGAGCAATCGACCGAGCAACGTAACAGGCAATTTCCAGGCCAGCAGTGATACCCCAAGTAACAAACATCCACCAGTCCCGGGTATAGAGCCCTAGCACTACCTGGACCACTAAAATCACAAAGAATAACGCAGCACCGACAATGTTTGCCGCCAAGTTAGGAACATAGCCATAAAGAGAGATGTGGAGGCCCATATTTTTTAATGGATTCCAAAACCTTGGTCCAGTGACGGACCGTACGACTAGAAGATTAGCTAGCTTTTTAAAATGGCACATCAACGTTCCACTTCTTCTTCAGCGGCCGTTTATGTGGCAAGGGTTCCCATACCCATTAATACTCATCCTGCATACTCTGTTTACATAACCGCTCACTGTGGACTCATCGTTATCGAATTGCGGTGGAGACGAGCAGAAATCGATAGGTTTGAGTGGGTACTTGATCACAAAGTTTGGTTATACGTGACCGGTAGCACTCTACTGTGTGCGCTGCTTTCAACGAAATAATTTCTCCCTCAGCAGAATTCGCTGAACTCGTAATTGCCAAGCCAGCATGTCGCAAAGCACAGCCTGGCCCGAGGAGGGAGCAGCTGCACTTCAACTGCGTTGCAAACAGCAGGAACTACTTATAGCATGTACCGAGATAAGAGATTTATTACGCGCGTACAACTTGCGTGCGGAAAATGCCCTTGCGGAATCAAATATCGCTAATGAATCACTACAGGAGATTGAGGCTTTGCTGCCGATAGTGCACACACACATGCTGTCAAGTGTATACAAGGTAGAGCACAATCAACCAGACCCTGATGCTTGAACAGGAGAGTTGCGACTATCTTGATGTGATAATACTGCTAATTTACGTATATTTTTCATGTAACCGCACCTGGTAAACGCCGATAGCGTGCATATATGACCAGGCTTGCTAAGAAGACTCACGAAGTTGCCAACGAAAATATTGAACTGAATTTTGTGATTTTATCCGCTGCATATGCAGTCAGTAATTGCCGTACATGATCCCTTGCTAGCGACTCACAAGAGGGTGGTGGTCACTGGTTCGATAGATGAAGAGAGAAGGAGAGAGGTTAGGAGAGGGCAGGGTTCGGGGCCGGACTATAAACTATGTATTCGCCTAAATGGGAGAGAAGATGCACTACCCCGAGCCCAGGTCAGTTCGTCGTACAGAAGTTCATCTCAGGGTTATTATTATATGCATACATCATTACTAACCACAAAAAATACTTCGGCATCGGCCTCTATAAATGGCCAAAAATATGGCAGCTAACCTTGGGAAATGGTAGGTATAGGGTTTGGAACTTAGGCAATCATTATCTTAACGCATTGTATTCACAAAGACCTAATGCCTGAATAAATCCTAGATAGCGTAATATCTTTCAAAGTTATTATTTTATTTAAAGAGTAGCAGAGTTGTTATCGGGGGTCGCTGAGCGAATGGAGGTGCCTGAGAAAAGTATCGAAATTATACGATATCTCGTGTAGCAGAGCACTTGCGACAAGTGCCCTTCTTGCAATTTGGTGCGCTTTGCTGATTGATCACTAAGTTGAATATTATTTGCTACACAGCCAAGCAGATCGGAGCATATCACTCCCAAACAGAGAGCTTCAACCGACTCTTAAGCATGGGGCTTATCACCTGGTAACACCCAAGCCAATCATATGTTCTCTAAATATTATTATCCGCAGCGACTCAAAGTTAATCAGCTCAACTAAACGTATGCCAGGTTGGACAAATTACTATATGAGCATAATCGTATAGGTCAAAATAAGAAGGCCCATCAGTCATCTTACAAAAAGACGCTTTCCCTAATTCACATCGTATCACCATCCGTTTGTAACAGCAGGGGGAGGTGGTGGACATTTGTTACCAGCTCAAGCGGTCCACCCCTTGACCAGTCCAAGTGGTATTTCTCTATAAGCCATTGACGAAATACATATGCACCAGATATCTGACACAGTCCAGAGCGCATAGAAAGAGCATCTATTGCTAGCAGTCCTTTGTATTAGGAAATCCTTCTCCGCTGACTATGGCCGGCCGCCGTCTGTGCTACAGCATGGCGAAGGCAGACCGTGCAGAGGTCCCAATCCCAGGGTTAGGGCAGTGATGAACATTTTGATCGTGACTTAACAGTGAGGCGGCGGCAAACGCCCTCTACTCGTTGTACCGCAGTTGTGACCGCGCCGACCGCCGTTCCCGTCCCCATAGACCCGCTCTCCCCAGCATGCGCAAAGTCCAAGTGTTCGTTGGTTCCTCGCACCCCGATCTGGGTGCGCTGATCTGCAAACGGCTGGACGTGGAGCCGGCCCCGTGCAAGATCTCCAAGTTCAGCAACGGTGAGACCGGCTGCGACATTGGCGTGAGTGTGCGCGACACCCACGCCATCATCATCATCGGCAGCGCGAACCAGATCAACGACAAGATCATGGAGATGCTGATCCTTGTCAGCGGCTGCCGTGGGGGCTCGGCTTCGCGCATTACCTGCGTGGTGCCGATGTTCCCGTACTCAAAGCAGAGTAAGATGAAGAAGCACCGCGGCGCCATCACTGCCCGGATGCTGGCAAACCTGCTGGTCAAGGCCGGCGCTGACCACGTCATCACCATGGACCTGCATGCGTCCCAGATGCAGGGCTTTTTCTCGGTGCCCGTGGATAACCTCAGCGCCGGCCCCACGCTGGCGCGGTGGATCCGCGAAAACGTACCCGACTACGAGGAGAGCGTGATTGTGTCCAAGAACCCGGGCGGCACCAAGCGGGTCACGGCTCTGGCCGACGCCCTCAAGGTGAACTTTGCCATGATCCATACCGACCGGCGGCGCCGGAAGTTCTCGGCGATCAGCGCCATGTACCCGGAGTCCCAGCTGGTTCATAACGACGAGGAGGCCGAGCTCGCTGCCGCGCCGCCGGGCGCGGGCAGCGCCAACGCCGGCGCCAACGGCGGATCCCATCTTGTTGCCAGCAGTGGGGCCAGCTCCGCCAGCAGCCGGACCGGGGCCGGCAGCACCGCCAGCTCCGCCAGCGGCTCCACCGTTCTCGGTGAGGAAGCCGAGGATCTCGACAAGACCGCCGGGAACATCCACATCGCCCGCGTGCTCAAGGGCCACGTGGTCAAGGAGGAGGACGTGGTCAGCAGTGACGAGCTGGAGCCGGAGACACCGCCGCCGTGCGAGAATCCTGCGGCAGGCACGCCTCTGGTACCCGCCGTCGACGAGCACGCCGTGGAGGCCAGTGACGACGAGGAGGTGGACTACAGCAAGGAGCAGGTCATCGCCCTGGTGGGCGACGTGCGGGGGCGCACGGCGATCTTGCTCGACGACATGATCGATCGGCCGGACTCGTTCATCGCTGCGGCCGAGCACTGCGTCCTGAGCTGCGGGGCCCGTAGCGTGATCGTGATCGCGACCCACGGCATGTTTAGCGAAGGCTCGCTGCAGGCGCTGGACGCCTCACCTTACATCAACCGCATCGTGGTCACCAACACCTACCCGATCTACGAGCAGTCGCCTAAACTCACCGTCATTGACATCTCCAACATTCTGGCTGAGTGTGTACGCCGCACCCACAATGGTGAGTCCATTTCGACCCTGTTTGAGCAGCTGGCAATCATATAGAATGCGCCAACTTCTAAGGTAGACAATAAATTACCGGGAGATTTCAATAGTGAATAATTCAGTGATCGCGAATATTATTAGCTATCTTACGAATTGTATTTTGAACACGGCCGCAAGCTTGAGGACAATTGAAGCGAGGTCCGAGAATAATTTAAGTGCAGTTCAGGAGTATCATTTATTAGCCGTTTTCGGCCTTATTTATCAATCTGAGTAACAATGGAAATAAACTAATTCGTATTCGTAGAATATTCGCTACCAACATCGTGGGCATGAGCGGCTGGAAACTCTGCGGTAAGAAATTTCTTCAGTTCTTGAGAGCATCTGGGGAATGGTAGTAGCTTGGCCGACCCTTTTACACCAGCACTTCACTTCGATCGTCAATCTATATGAATAAGTTAAGTGCACTGGAACTAGCTATCGTGTATAATTTAGCTATCATTGAGTCTGATCTTCACGGGCAGCACCCCATGGTTCGGCATCGACACCCGGCTGAACTGGGATTGCAAGTGGTCGATCATGTCCTGGTAGTCCATGTAGTGGGTCAAGCTTTGGCGAGGCACGCACGAAATGCAGTGCTTGGAGTCCAGCTGCACGTCCAGCGGCGATAGCGAGTTGCACCCGGGCGAAATAGTGATGCGCACCTGATGTTTTACCACCGGCTTGCCGGTGTGATCATCGCGTGACTGGCACTCGTACATCTCGAACACCACTTGAGCCAGGTAGTCAAGCTCGGGCAGCTGGTTGCGCTTCAGCTTCACGGGGAACTTGCTTCCGAAAATGATGCCCAGTAGGGTGTACATGTGGCTCTCCTTGGTGAGGTAGAAGCTGGACCGGCCCTGCTCGGCGCTGCGGTTGTACGTGAGATCTT
The DNA here is from genome assembly GCA_030555655.1 of Starmerella floris. Lineage (NCBI taxonomy): Eukaryota > Fungi > Ascomycota > Dipodascomycetes > Dipodascales > Trichomonascaceae > Starmerella > Starmerella floris. The sequence goes on from JANIWM010000021.1 coordinate 85,220, forward strand.
CGATGATCTTTTGTACCAGCGGCATCGAGGTCAGCAGGCCGATGTCCAGCTTCTGGTCATTGGTGATACCGTACTCTTGGGGACACACGTAATCGAACAGGATCTTCGCCAGCAAATACAGCTCGCGCAGCCGCGCGTACTCAGGTCGGTCGAACAACGTCATGGGCGCCTTGGCAAACTTGAACTTGCCACTGTACTCGGCCTCATGAGGGATCACCTGGGGCATGGCCGGGTCCGCTGACAACACCTCCACGCCTTCCTCGGGCAGCTCGAACACGCGCTCGAGGAAGGACCGGTTGTGCAAGGCGTCGTACTTGATGGTGTCGTAAAGCTCGCTGATCTTGGAAGGATCCACCTTCTCCACACTCTCGAACTCCTTATAAAGCTTCTCCCACCGTTCGCGGAAAAGCATTGGGTCCTCGGAGCAGCACCACCGCTCCTGGAAGCCGTCGACGTTGTCATTCTCGAAATGCCAGTTCATGATCTGCCGGTGGTACTGCATCAGGTCCACGACCCGGCTCAGCACCACAAACGGCTGCGGTACTTTTTCGGGCCAGGCGAACTGAGGGGGAGGCGACAGCCCCTTGCGTAGCATGAGCTTGAGCCGCTTCTTCACGTCGTCCATCAGCGTCTTTGCCGCATTGGAGTCGTCCAGCAGCCGTTCCACCACGTTAAGCTTGTAGGGCGCGCCCTTGAGCAAAGTGTCGGCGAACATTTGCGCTGTGGCGGTGACGCGGCGCTCACTGGACGTATAGACATGGCAGTCGTTGAGGGCATCGGCATTTAGCAGCAGAATGTCCTTGCGGGTCTGTTCGCCCAGATCCTCTGACTGGTAGCGCGAGGAGTGCGTGGCCTCACCGCCCCATTTGATGATGACCTGCACCTTCTCGAGCGGGGCACTGAGATCCTTGTCTTTGAACCCGGGCTTGATCTGCACTTTGGTGCCCGGCAAGTCCAGCTTCTTTTCCAGGGCGTTCTTGAGCTGTTTGAGCTTGGTTAGGTCCTCGGACTGAGCCTCAATGGCCTCATTGACGACGGCAAGCACCTTGTGCAGATGTTCCTTTTCCCGGATGATCACCTCGACCCGGTGGCCCTGTAGAAGATCCAGAAACAGCTTGGACTTGAAGCTGAACTTGAACTTTTGCTTGGGCGTGCGGTCGGCGTGGCGGATCACCATGACCTGCGACTTCAGCTTCCACTGCTCCTCGGTGACGGCGGCGGCGGCGGGGCTGTTTCGGTCGGAAACAGGAGTCTTCTGGCGCGCGGCAACAAAGATCTCGCGCAGGATTGATGCGCACTTTTCGTAGTACTCGGCGTTATCCTTGACAAAGCTGAACCCGTTGACGTCGATGACGTAGCTCTTGTCGCCCACCCGGAGCAGGTCAAAGCCGCAGATCGTTTGCTCGAACGCCGTACAGACGTTGGCGGCCATCTGACGCTCCTCTTGCGACAGCTTGGTGACGAAGCGCAGCTCCTTGCCATACGTGTTGCGCCGTACAATGCCGTCCACCACGGGGCTCTTGCGAGTCTCGGCGTGGCAGAAATGCGGGCCCACTGTATAGGCCTTGACGTCCTCAAAGTTGTCGGTATCCATGAACTTCTCGTAGATGTAAGAGCCCTGGGAGCGGGGCTCTACCAGATCCTGGTCGAACTCACTGCTCTTGTTGCCGACTTTGCGGAACAGCCGTCGGCCACCGCCACCGCTGGCTTTGGGGTAGTACACAAACACGTTGTGGTCTTCACCATCGACAGGTTTCTCGACAAAAGGCTTCGTCAGCGTGCGGCCGTCGTCGAGCTGTAGGGTGTCATAGTCCAGCATCTTGAACCCGATCTCGGGCTCATAGTCCTGGATCTTGACGCCGTGCTTCTCGAGCTTGAGTTTCACCTCAGGATCAACCTTGGGCCCCCCGTCGCGGCTGATAACCAGTCGTTCCGGTGTAGGGACTTGAGCGGCCTCGAGGAGTCGCAGAACCAGGCGACGGTCCCATAGGATCTTCTGTAGCTCGAGATCATTCACCAGAAACGGCTTGCGTAGCTTGACGTACTCAATGGCCTTTTGCAGCGGAAAGCCGCTGCTAAAGAAGCTGATGAGAAAGTCACAGTTGGGCCAGGACTCGATTGGCTCGTCCAGGATCACCTTGTCGTTGAACATGATCAGCTCGAACTCGTTTGTTTGCAGCAGGTTGTTGAGAATGGCTCGGCACGGCTTGGACCGCGCCTTGTGCTCCATGGCGCACACGCCGATTCGTCCGATTTTTCGCGGCTCGCTCATCTGCGGCGCTTCTATATTTTGGTGACGGCCTATCTTAGTGGGTCGTGTGATGCAAAGAACTAGTCAGTCTCGCCCAGTGGTTATGTTATCGTCCCGCCTCTGGTGTACCCCACCATATTCTAGATCACTGGCGATAACGGGGCCAGGGTCAACACGTCCTCTCGGGGTCCCATGCACGTGCCCTGTCTCCACATCAGGCTAACACACTTTGTTTGAGAGAAGCGTTGGGATATTATCGGAGTGAACAAGTGTGCACGCTGGACCTAGCGGTCGAATCTGGCTTTGCCAATGGCATTGACCCATAAAACTACACTGCTTTTCAGTTAATCGCAGCCCGACGCTGGATCCGGAATATGAAGTCGGTCGATGGGGAATCTCCTCCCCCAGCCAGCGTTGTAAATGGCATTGGGACATTTGTGGTCGAGCATCTATGGTCGAGCTAGGGTTACATAATTTTTTTCAAACGCTCTTTAGCCGATTTTCCAGCTCTGCAGTCTACACAAAGGAAATGGCTACTAAACGGTCGAAGACCGATTTGGACCTGAGCGCGGTGCCTCGGCCCGGTTCCAATGTGTTGAAGCCATTCAGAACCGTTGGTGTGGTCACCAATGGCGTTCCGTCCGCGGTGTCCACGCTGGGTCAGAACTACATTGTAAGCACGGTGGTGGGCCGGTCGGTACAGATTTACGACGCGGCGTCGCTGCGCCTGCTGTTCATGACCCAGCCGCAAGCCCGCCACGACATTGAGTGCATTTATACCCAGTTCCACCACGTGTTCGCCGTGGCCGGCGGCCAGCTGCTGGTGTACCGCCGGGGCGCCCTGGAAGCCGAAGCGGCGATTCCCGCCGTGGCCCCACGGCAGAAGGCCACTAAGATCGTGGTGTTTGGCGGGTACGTGTGCGTCAACGTGCCGCGGTCCGGCGCGGGCGATGCCGCCGTCCACGTCTTCAAATGGTCCAAGCCAACTCTGGAGTACTACACCAGCCTTACGACCCCGTCCCTGCTCGGCAACATCGTCGACATCACGCACCCGCCCACCTACGTGAACAAGCTGGTGGTGGCCACTGAGTCGAGCTTGGTGCTGTTCAACGTGAAGACAGGCAAGCTGATCCACACGTTCACCGAGGTTCCTGACGGCATCGTCAAGGTGGAGGCGGCCCCTACGGCGCTGGACAAGGTGGCGGTGGTGACCGGGCGTGGCGACGTGATTCTGATGGACGTACGCACGGATCGCGAGCTGTTCCGGCTGGCGACCGGCGAGCCGATCACGGCGGTGTCGTTCCGGTCCGACGTAGGCGCGGAGTCGGCGGCAATGCTGGGCATCGGCACCGCCAACGGCGACGTATTTTTCTACAGCCTGGATTTGCGCCGGCGCATCCAGAGTCTGCGGGGGTTCGGCGGCGACACCGAGCAGACCGCCCACGCCATTGCCAGCGTCACCTTCCTGCCCGGGCAGGCGCTGGCTCTGGTCACCGGGTCGCAGAACTCGCTAGTGGAGCTGGTGTTCGACCCGGCCGTCACCAGCAAGGCCACAACCCAGAGCCAGCAGCAGAGCGTGCAGCAGCGGGCCCGCGTGCTGCGCCAGCGCGGCGGCCACGGCCAGCCGGCGTCGGCCCTGCTGTTTGCCGACGACGAGGCCCACTTCCTGCTCAGCAGCTCCCTCGACGGCAGCTTGTGGGCGTTCAGCTTGCGCAAGGACAGCCAGAGCCACGCATTTGGCGGGCTTGGCGTAAGCAACAAGAGCAAACTCAAGCTGGACCTGGCCCCGATCACCGCCATGGCCTACAGCGCCGAAAAGGCCGACCGCTGGGCCACGCTGCTCACCGCCCACAAGGGCAGCCCCGAGGCCCGCACCTGGAGCGTGAGCCGTGGCGCGTTGGGCCCGCTCAAGCTGGCCACCCTGGACAACGCCATCGTCAAGTCGGTAGCGGTGTCCCCGTGCGGAAACTTCGGGTTGATCGGCTCGGCCAACGGATCCATTGCGGTGTACAACTTGCAGTCGGGCCTGCTGCGCATGGCCATCCCGGACGCACACAAATCGGCCGTGACCGGCCTGGCACTGACCCCCAACAATGCCGTGCTGATGTCCTCCTCCCTGGACGGGGACGTCTCCTTCCACCGGTTCGGCCGCAGCTCCATCAACTCACAGCGCCCCCCCGAACGCATCGCCACCGTCTCGCTCAAGCTGGGCGGCATCACCGATCTCCGGTTCCATGAAGGGTCGGGGCTGCTGTGCGTCTCCACCGATAGTATGGCCCTGGTGGTCATCGACTCGGCGACCCACAAGGTGGTGCGTGAGCTGTGGGGCCACGGCAACCGGATCACCAGCTTCGACTTTGTGCCTTCCGGCCGCTGGATCATCTCGGCCTCGCTCGACCAAACAATCCGCACCTGGGACGTGCCCACGGGGTCCTGGATCGACGGCGTGCGGGTCTCCAACGTGGTGACCAACCTGCGCGTCAGCAAAAACAGCGAGTGGGTCGCAACGTCCCATGTTCGCGGGGTTGGCGTGCAAATGTGGGCCCTGCAGACGCTGGGCGTCAACAGCTCCCGCAGCATGACTGAGCAGGACATTGTCGATATCGACATGCCCACCGTCAGTGGAGAGAACGGTGTTTCGTTGCTGGAAGGTCTGGTCAACACCGACAGTAATGCCGGAGCCAGCGGCAATGTCGAGGTGGAGATCTTCGACTCCGACAAGCACCAGCTCAAGCCTGGTCTGGTCACGCTCAGTAGCCAGCCTGCCAACAAATTCACCACCTTGGTGCATTTGGACGCCATTCGGGAACGAAACAAGCCCACGGAGGGGCCCAAGAAGCCTGAGAAGCTGCCCTTCTTCCTAGGCGTGGCCACCGACGCAGAAAAGAACGGGAAAGCAGACAAAAACGACACATCTTCGTCGGCGGCTTCTTCATCGTCCTCGCGCAGCGCGCCGACAACGATCACCACGGGCGAGCTCAGTGACGTCAAGGGTGCCCACGTCTCCACGTTCACTCATCTTCTGGCCCAAGGTCAGTTCGAGGAATTGGCACAGCACCTGTCCGAGCTGGGCCCCGCGGCGACAGACTTGGAAATCCGGTCAATTGACACCCAGGAACCATTCTCGGAGCTGATCGCGTTTATAGATTGCATGTCTGGCCAGCTTGACGCCGGGAAACGCTTCGAATTGGTCCAGGCCTGGATGGGCATGCTTTTGAAGAGTCATGCCGACGTGTTTGCTGAACCCCTCAGCGACAAGCTGCAGGAATCCTTCGAGAATTGGCTGGCTATTCAAAGGAGAAAGGTTGCCGAGATGCAGGAATCGACAAGGTTCTGTTCTGGTGTTCTTAGTTATCTGCGGCAGCTGTAAATGTTTCTTTAACTTTTTCTATTATAGAGAAAAAAAAGGGAACAAAAATCGGGTGGTAATACATAGCTTAAGAGGTTATAGATTAACCGATATTTATTTTCTGTTTTTGAAACAAGTATAATGCATTGCTTCGTTGTTGAGTATGGTGGTGACGGCACGGCCCAAGCGTTTATGACAGACTGTGCAGGCGTCCAAGTTCGTGATTGTGACACGGTGCCGCTTTTCATCGGCAATTTGAATGCTTTTTTGAGCCAATGAGCGTCTACTCACTGCTTCCATGGAGTTGACCACCTGCGTGCGTTCGACACCAGCAACGGTGAATCTGGTCAGGAACTCAGTCAGCTCATTAAGGGGGAGGCTCGCGTCCAGCCGAGAGAGCACGTAATCAAGCCGCAGATCAGAATGTGCGCTCACGGAATTGAGGAACTCGATCATTTGTGAACCCGACCCAGACAAACTCAACCGGTCAAACATGTACACTGTCTGATCATTGCCCTCCGCGATCTGCTGGGCCGTGCGTGGTTGGCCAATGCCGAGGTACAGATCAATGGCCCGCTTGTAGTCGCCCATTTTTTGGTAAAGGATGGCTTGCCCCTCCACAGGCATGGCTTTGTTCTCGACGAGGGTAGCAGCATCAATCACTGGCGACGATTGCAAAAACTGCAACAGCACGTCCATCTCACTGCCGTCTTCGGCAGCATTGTTAGCCAGAATGATGGCCGCGCGGTCGTGCAACGTCTTGGTTTGGTCGCCAGCTTTCTGCACTCGGAACAGAGCAAAGTCGTCGGCCGCCTGCGGACTCACGTCGATGCGCAAAAAGCTATAAATCCTCGCGCTGACATCACCCGACGGAGAGAACATGTTTTCGTAGAAGAGTCGCCGCGCAAGGTCGGGAGATTCTCGCAGCAATGGTCGTGAGTACTCAAAGACAACGTCCAGATCCGTTATGGAGGCAAGGTAGTCCGCAATGGCGGTGGGCGGATCCTTGTGTTGGACCAGCAAGTCCAGAGCCTTGCGATGGAACGGCGGCATTTTCTGGCTCTTGAAGAACCACACGAGCTCGCGCCACTTGTTGATTTCCAACAGCCGCGGCTCCACGACGGCGGGGTCGCAAAAGTTGGGCGAGCGCACTAGGCTGGCCAGCAGCGGTGATCGCATCACCAAGTAGCACAGAAAGAGGGCGGTATCCACCCCCGACAAACGGTCGCGGTCGGTCACGCCTCTGAGCCGCAGCTTGCGCCGCGTGTATGTGAGATAGGCCACGGCCGCGTTGAGAGGGTGGTAGCGCACGCATGCGGCGTCCATGGTGGCGGTGGTGCGAGCGGTGCGGGCAGTGAGGCTGGTGCGCACGCTGAACAGCGAGTTGCGGGCCCCGCCGTTGGTGGTGGCGGTGGGCTCGTGGTCAATGGGGATGTTTTCCAGGTAGGGCAGCAGCAGTTCGCTAGCAAACGCGTTGTTGACAAACGGGCCCGACTCGGGTTCCTGTTCCTCGATTGTGAGCAGGGCCCGCATTGCCTCGTCAATGTGATTATTGCTGAACAGCTCGGCCACCTCAAGCCGCTCCAGATCGCGCACCGCGTCGGTGATCTCTGCCGCCGGCAGGGTGAACGCCAACTTGGCCGCCTCATGCTGATCAATGGCGCCGGTCACCAGCATATCCACGGTTACCTGCACATCGAGCTCGACCAGTCGTGCTCGGTGCAGAGCCAACCCCGTTCCAACCAACTGCACTTCCGGGCCCGCCGCCTCCCGGGCAAGAACGGAGCCAGTTGCCGGGTTGAGCACCGCCAGCTCCGGAGCAGAGGCGATGGCGCGACCGTTCTGGCTCTCATTTGGCCCATGACTGGGGCTGCTGCTTGGGCCTGGTCCGTTGCCTAGGCCGGTGGGGGTCAGCACTGCCAGCAGTGTCAACCCGGTCGGCCTGGATTCCACCACAGAGACCCCGGCCACCGCAGGCATCTGGCTGACTACCTGCAGGGGGTTCTGCATCCTCAGATACAGGCTACCTACACTGGAGCCCACAACCAGACACCCGGCCGTGCCGGCTAGGGTGAACCTGTGGGCTCGAGCAAACGTCGGGGGGTCCAGCACCATGACCGGCACCAGGCGGCCCTGCCCGCTCAAGTCGACACGCCATAGCTTGGGCAGTTTCGTGCCAATCACCGCGTACACCTGGTCTGTGTCATCCCCAGCGCCCAAGGGAGGGGGTTTCCCGGATGGACCCCGCACACAGCCCAACCCGCGGACTTTGGTGCGGTCCACCGTGTCCACCACCGACACCGCAGCAATCTTCCCGTGATGGAGCCGCAGAATCCGCAGCTTGTACCCGGAGCCCACGACGAGGGCCCCGGACAGAGCCACGACAAACTTGGCGCTGCGGGTGTCGACGTTCAGCAGCAGCCGGCGCGTGCCCAGGTCGTGAACGGAGCATTTCTTGTCACAGATGGCCGCCATCGTCTCCGTATCAGGAACCACCGCTAGCTGTACCACTGGGCCGTGGCCCAACCAGATCTCGCGTTCCAGCACGAAGTCCTGTTTGGCATAGATCCGCACCAGGCCGTGGTCGAACCCGACAATCAGTTTGGTGGCCGACCATGCAGCACTGCTGACAGCAGGCTCGTTGATCAGCGGGCGCAATGTCAGGCTCATATGTGCATACTTTGTGAGTTGACAATATTGATACGGCAGGGTATGTATAACGGTGGGTGGTGGTGTATAATGGTAGGGCGTGAGGCGGTGGATAGTGGTAAAGCATATTATCGGGGTATGATAGAGTACGTATATGGCGGGGTATAGTGGAGGATCGCAGAAGCGGTGCAGTATGGCGAGGGCGAGGAGGATGCCTACAGCTGGGTGAATGGTGTGGTTTGGCAGGGCGAGGACGATGACCGTATAGTAGTAGGTCGACTCCGGTAGTGCACACCACGGTTCCATAAGGGGTTACCCTCTTTCACCAAAAATGCTTCCGCACGTTTATAAGCCTAATATGCGTGACCCTAGAAAATTGCATTGAGATCAACATTCATGCAGTGAAAAAAACATTGATCATCATAGCTCATCTAGGTATGGACACTTTTCATTTATGCTATAATCGGGTGGCTTTTCTGCCGCTATCCTTCTCTAGCTGAAACCTGCGAAAGAAACTGGAGAATTTCCAAGTCTCGGCGGCTCGTGGTCCATCAATATTTATCTGGGATCCGCAACAACTAGATGCAGAGCAGCTTCGGGGCATACGTCAATGCCCACCGCTACTGCCAAAAACATGCATTCTTGCGATCCCACCGTAAATGTGCCACTGATGGAGGTGACCGCACTAGATCATGGGCAATATCGACTGATAACTAGTTGCGCACAGTATGGAGAGGCATCTCCATAGCTGCAAACCTTAAGGTGACGTCTACTAGATTCCTCGGTCAATAATTACGCTAGCTTAACCCACGGTTTTCTCCGCCACAGCGTAGCTGGATAGCGACATTGCGATCATCTCCTAGAGATCTGGGCTTCTTAGACTCGAATGTGGGCAGTTACCAACGGTTTTTTGAGGATATGACCACGAGGACGGCAGCTAACGCGCATTAACTCACGCATTTGGCACGGCCGCGGGTGCGGCATCGTTCCTCACCAACTCTTCTCCAGACGGAGCGCAAGAATTCGACTTCGATTGAAGAATACTCACTAGTAAATGTGGCGCTTTGACCACGATCAATTTCGTAAGGTGACTAGCTGCAAACTCTACCGACGGCGTTCAGCTGGGACGGTTCGATGCATTTAAGAACCCCGAATTCCTTGCTTATGTAGGTTTATATCTCAAAAATAGACAAGGTGTGTACGCCTCGTGGCAGCATTTCGATCAGCATCCCCGATTCTCCAGCGTAGCAGAGGGTTCTCCTCGGCCGCTTTGATTCAAAAACTTTGGGTTAGGGTCCCGACCGCAGTAGGGTTGAAGCTAGCTTAGAGTAGTAAACTCAGCTGGTTATCGCCGAGCGGTGTTTTCCGGCCATACTGAAATTAAATCAAAATCATGCCCTAGGTGCGAATTCATGACTACGTGTAATAGTTTTTCCGGAGACGGCTCAGAAATAGCCCTGTGGCTGGCAATCTCTGCCCAGATTCGGGTTCGCGTTCACGCAAAATGACGTATCGCACGTCTAGTAGAATCATCGAGGACGTTGACCGTGCTCGATTGCAGTGGCATCTTGTTTATACAACAGACGGTATCTGATCTCCTCGGCATTTCCCGAGACTAAGATTAAAAATTCTCAGAAGTTGTCTGCAACTTGACATCATTGCTAGGGGTTATGCACGGGATTGAGTTATCGTTAAATGACATATGCATTTGACTAAAACTTCCTTGCATATCTAGTCATCGAGGACAACCCTAATTACCTAGGAGCCCCGGGTACCCACTCTCACCTTAAGTTCCCCTCCATTTCCGGAGAAAGTGGAAAGGTGAGCCTGGCGCATAGAGATCGGAACTTTTTCTTCTCACCTCTCAACAATATGGCTTCTACTTGCCTTCTATGGGTAGCCTCTCTGGTACTTGCGGGGTCAGCGGATTTTACCACTGATAATCAAGCGCATCCGTCGGTTGTCCACTTTCCCATCAAAAGATTGGAACACGACACCCCACTGGTCAAGCGAGCGGATAAGCTGATGTATGAGGACCTAGGAAATGCCCGCAGTTTCTACGCATTAACGTGCGGACTGGGGACGCCGCCCCAGTATTTTCAAATGGTGCTGGACACCGGGTCCAGCGATTTCTGGGTAATGTCCCCGGACACGCCATTATGCAGGGAAAATCGCTGCGACCGCTACTCGACCTTCAATGCCTCGGACTCATCAACCTTCCGGTCCAATCACACGGACTTTTACGCCCAGTACGGCGACTCCTCGGAGGTGAATGGGACCTGGTCTCAGGACGTGTTTACTCTGTTCGGAGAGAACAGCGACGATGAAGGGCAGCGCAAACGTGGTGAGATTAAAAACTTCAACTTTGCATACGTCAACACATCCAGCTCGGGCCATCCCGTGGCCGGAATCGGGCTGATGAACGGCGAGTCATCGTATGTTATGGACAACACCACATACCAGAACCTGCCACTGCAGTTGAAGTCCAGCGGAATGATCTCATACAACGCGTATTCGCTATGGCTGAACTCGTATGCCGATTCACAAGGCAGCATTCTGTTTGGAGGCATCGACACGGGCGCCTTCAAAGGGCCACTTTACAAGTTTCCCATGGTCCCCGTGGAGATCCCCTTGACCGTGAATCGACTGGCTCTCGCTATAGACCAGGTGTTTTATCGCAAGAGTGGGGGCGATCTGCTCCCGTTAGATGAATATCCCTTTCCCGCCGTGTTGGATTCTGGCTCGACACTGAGTGTTCTTCCCTCCCGGGTGTTTGGGCCACTGATGGCCCAGATCAATGCCGACTTCTATCCCAACGTCAATATGTATATGATGGACTGCCGTGACCTATCCCGGCTGGGCACAAGTATTGCCTTCGACATGAGCGGTGTGGAGTACGAAATCAGCTTGAACCAGCTGTCGATTCCGATGGCCCGCGTCGGCTCCAAGCTGTTGTGTTCGCCCGGATTTGTCGAGGGGTCACTTGCCATTCTCGGTGACAACGTTCTGCGCAACCTGTACGTGGTATACGATCTAGAGAAATTGGAGATCGGGCTTGCCGAAGCCCGGACCGACAACTCTGTCAGTACGACTCTCCAACAAATTAGCACGGGGATCCCGGGTTCGTCCGCGCCGCGGTACTCCAAAGTGCAAACCAGGCCTCCGGGCAGCTTCAATCTCACGGCCTTGATGACCGGGTCAACGGATATGCCCGACATGTTTACTGATTTACCCACGCCAAGCTCGGCCCGTCAACCGCAAGTCACTGTCGCCATTACGGGACAAACTACGGGCGTAGTCAAGCCATATACAGGCTACAGCCAAGATGTTGCCCGACTGTCGGCCACGGCCACACAGGCCCACACCCGTGCCCGTAACGCGGCGGGGACTGCTAAGCCGACGCATTTGTGCACAGTCCTGGCGATTGTGCTGAGTATGGCGGTGTTGTTTTGAGGCACCCGGGAGGATTGACAACTTTATCCTTTTTTTTAAGGACAAAACCCTTTTCTGTGTACTATAAAAATATGTAAACCAGCAAGCTGCTATTGGTATGTCTATGACCAATTTTTACCCCTGCCAACTGGAGTTTAGCTGATTGTACGGTACATGACGGAGTGAACAGAATAGGAAGTAAAGACGTGGCCATATATAGTATGGCTTCTCCGACAGATCTTGTGGATTTGCAAAATATGGTCAGCAGCAGTAGGCCGGCGCCCAGAAAGTCATGATAAATAACACAAAAAGTCGCACTAGACACCCATTTGCCCAACATGATAAGAGACTACCAAGTTGCGCTTGGAATCCATGCTAGCATCAGCGCTATTTTACATAACGAGTTTACCCCGTAGATCGGGTGGGCGAGATATGACAGATCAATACAGTATCATCCGAGATCTAGAATGACAATCATATGTATGAACCCTAGATTTCATCCGCTGTGTGGGCCCGTAATACCGAAGAATCATCTCTTTGAGACACCGCACCAATTCGTCTACAACATTGTGGTTGACTGAGAAATTCCGAACCTTGGTACGACCCGCTCGGGCACTGCATTATGCTTCTCCTCCGGCTGTACCGGCGAACCCCTCCCACACACTGTTCCTGCTGCCGGAGCCGGGGTAGGGGGGGGGGGGGGTTCAGGCCCCAGGGTTGGCCCGGCGTTAGGCGGTGCGATGTGGGTCGACCGTGTGCATGAAAAGCATCCTTTCCAAAATCCGGCCGTCCAGTCGCAGCAGCAACCCCCCCGGCATGGAAGGACGCAGCCAGCCCCTGACCGTCAAGGACGCTCAGACGTTCCAGCTCGCGCTGAGCCTGTACGAAAAAAAGGAGTACGAGAAATGCCTGGCCGAGGTGGAGCAGATCATGCGGCGCCGGAAGGAGCAGGCCCACGGCGAGTCGATGTGCCTGAAGGCGCTGGCGCTGCACCACCTCAAGCGCGACGGCGAGGAGGTCAAGCGGCTGATGGACGAGGGCACCCGCGTGGACGCGCGGTCCGCCGTGGCCTGGCACATGTCCGGCATCTACCACAAGCTTCGCAAGGAGTACCTCCCGGCCTACAAGGCCTACCTCACCAGCTACCGCCTCAACCGGGACAACGGCAACGTGCACCAGGACCTGGCCATGCTGGCCGCCCACCAGCGCGATTACGCCACGCTGGTGGAGGTCCGTCGCCACATTCTCGGCACCCGAATGAGCATGCGCATGGCCTGGACCTCGCTGGCAGTGGCCCTGTACCTGGCCCAGGACTACGCCGGCGTGGAGCAGACCGTCATGCTGTACGACCAGATCACCGCCATTGAGCGATCCGCCAAGAAGAAGGATGCCCCCAAGAAGAAGGACGCCAAGGCCAAGGACACCAAGACCAAGGACGCCAAGACCAAGGACGCCAAAAGCAAAGACACTAAGACCAAGGACGCCAAAACCAAGGACAACAAAAACAAGGAGACCAGCCCCCCGGCCAAGGGCGGCTCGGTGCAGGAAACCCTGGCCGACGACGTGGAGACCAGCGAGATGATGATGCTGCGCAGCCGCGCGCTGATGCAGCAACACAAGTACGCCGCAGCCCTGGAGGACCTTGCTGCCAACGAGAGCCGGGTTCTGGACAAGCTGGCGTGGCAGGAGACCCGGGCGGCGGCGCTGGCCCACGTGGACCCGGCCCGGGGCCGCGACGCCTACGTGCAGCTGCTGCACCGCAACCCGGAGAACCTGGAGTACTACCGGGCGGTGGAGCGGCTGAGCCCCGACCTGGCCAAGCTGTACGCGGACCTGCAGGACCGGTTCCCGCGCGCCGATCTGCCGTGGGGCCGGCCCCTGGTAGTGCTGAGCCCCGACCCGACCCACACCCACTACGACGCGGCCTACGGGGACCGGCTGCACGAGTTTGTCAAGAACAAGCTGGCTCGCGGCGTGCCGTCGACGTTCAAGCTCGTGCAGGCGCTGTACGGCGACGCCGCCAAGGCCCGGGTCCTCGGTGAGGTGGTGGGCGAGCGGCTGGGCTTGCCGACCAAGACGCCGCTGACGGTGAGCGAGGCGGTGTTCCTCGCCCGCCACTACGCGTTCACTGGCGAGGTGCAACGGGGAATTGCCGTGCTGGAGCAGCAGAGCAGCGAGGGCGCGGATCCGGACACCCAGGTCGACCTGCAGCTGGCGCTGGCCGAGCTGCTGCAGCGCGCTGGGGCGTTCCAGCGCGCTGGCGAGATCTGGGCCCGTGTCAGTGAGCAGCTGCCCGGTGACCGCGCCCTCAACACGGGCGCCGCCACCGCCATGTTCCGGGCCAACAATGTGGCCGAAGGGTACCGGCTGGCCTACAAGTTCCCGATTTGGGGCAAATACGCCGAGAACGACGATGAGGCGCTGAAGCACGTTGTGGCCATGGAGAGCGTCAACCTGCTGCTCCACATGGCCCAGGCCCACCACCGCCGCCGAGAGCACGGGCTGGCCCTCAAACGGGCCCGCCAGGTCATGCAGGTGTTCCAGGTCTACAGCGACGAGCAGTACGACTTCCACTACTACGGTCCCCGGCGGGCTACCGTGCGGGCCTACGCCGACATGCTGGCGTGGGAGGACACCCTGTTCCGCCACCCTGCCTACCAAGCGGCACTGGAGATCGCCACGGCCGAGTGGGTCGCGGTTGCCCGCCACGAGAGCGACGGCCTCTCCGACAAGGAACTGGCGGCGGCCAAGCGTCACCGCGTCGCCCAGCTCGACAAGCTCGACCTCTCGGCCGACCCTGATCCGTTCGGCCTGGCCATACTCGAGCAGAAGTCGGCGCTGCAGACCGCCTACGACGACTGGAAGCGGCTGGAGCAGGCCAGCCCCGCAGACCTCGCCCACACCTGGTGGCTGGGGTTCCAGATTCTGCTGGCCCAGAAGAAGTACGTGCTCGCGAACCAAGCGTTGAAGAAGGCCAGGGAGTTCGGGTTGTCGGCCTCCAGGCTGGCTGCCGGCGGGCTCATGGCCCGACACACCCTGGAGACCGACGGAGATGCTCCGCAGGTGCTGCGTAGCGTGCAGCTAAAAATGCTGCCCCAGGTTGTGTCCTTGGGCGACGTGGTCAATGCGGACCCGGTGGAGTATGCCAACACCTTCGTGACCGATCTGCTGGACTGGATCCGGGTGCGGCGCTTCATCGACGCTATCGACGGCGTGGAGGCCCAGGTCATCGAGCGCCTGGCCACCATTACCGACTCGGCCGCCGTGGCTGAGCAGGCCTATCTCATTCTGCAGCGCGTACCCGGTCACAGCGCAAAGTTGGCCGACGCCATTCGACAGCAGTGGCCCTTGCAAAGTTTTGTCAATGCTGAGGCCCAGGCATAGAATGCAGCCCACCGCCACCCCGATTCGTGGGGAAGAACAAGTGGAGTACTATGCTAGCCGAATCGGCGGGTAAAACAACACGCAACGAAGACAAGACATATAGGGCCTAAGTACTAGCTGAGAAGTAACAATGCAAAGATTAATTAACGTTAGTTCGGGACCCTTGTTTAGGCTGATGGGGCAACCACATTTGTGGGTAGTTTCTGAACCCATTTCGAAATTAGTGGTCGCAGGTCGGTATTCGTGATCGTAGGTCGGGCAACAGTCCCTTCCTAGAGTGACCGGCGAAAGAGTTCCAAACCACCGACCATTACTTGGGCGTGGATGCATGCCCGACGCAACAGCGAAAATATGGAACGAAAGACTCAGTGTATGTAATAATACGTGTCTTATACTTACATACGGTGGGAGATCTCCTCGTACACCTCGTTGACACTAGCCTTGGCATCCTCCGGCTGGGGCCAGCCCACAATGAGGCCGGTGTCGGCGTTGCGCTTGGGAATGAGGTGGACATGGACGTGAGGCACGACCTGATGGGCAATGGAGCCGTTGTTCTGCAGAACGTTATAGCCGTCACCGTCGAGCCCAGCAATGTTCAGTTTGGACGCAATGGCGATCTTCTTGGCCAGCGGCAGCAGCTCGGCCAGGTACTCGTCCGGAATGTCGTGCAGCTTCTCGCCGTGGTACTTGGGGATCACCAGGGCGTGGCCTTTGGCGGTTGGTCCGATATCCAGGAACGCGTAGGCCTTAGCAGTCTCCGCCAGTTTCTTAGACGGAATTTCGCCGCGGATGATTTTGCAAAAGATGCAGCTGGGGGACAGACTCATATGAACTAGTGGGGTGGGGGCCGAGGGTGCTCGGTCCTATGTCCCCTAATCAACCCCCACTTCCATAGCTTCAGTGTGTCTTCCGCATGTGGTAGGTAATGTTAAGATCGGGATCCAAATGATGATGCTCAAGTCGAAACAAATAGGTTTGGAAATGAAGATTTATATAGAGACACTGGAACATATACATTATCAAAGACTTGTTTACTGCGGATTGTGCAGCGGCAAGGAGGATCCAAGCGAATATGTCCAAGAATAGAAGCGGCATGCCAAACTACTGAACATACTACTAAACGGGTCTATGACATACTAAGTTCATAGTGGGATGAAGGACCTGATATAACAAGAAAGCAAAGTGAAGATAGGGGGGATGGACTATGCGCCAAGACTTCGCAAGGCAAAGATCATGCGACATTGATGGACCTCATCATGCAGGCTAGTGTTCTACCAAATGAATCAACAGTCGTGTCCTGGGCAGCATACTACCACAGCAAAAACGCTTTTACGCAATTTTCATTATAAAAAGGCTGCACTTAAATGATTCTAGCAGAAGGGTGCAAAGTGATTAGTATAAAAATAATGTGTATGAATCAATATGTATCTGTATTGCGCGACAGAGTTTCACATTAGAGATCCAACCACTTCCGAAGGTAATGCTCTCGTAAGAACACCAGGAAGTTTCAGAGGCTCATCTAATGGAACAACACGAAGGGGCTGAGATATGGCGAAGCAATACGCCAACGGATGCACCAGGTGTACCCAGAATGAGCGAGGATAGTTAAGAGCTTAAATATACAGAAATATACAAGGCTATTCTAAAGGCGTTCTAGCAAAATCAGTATAGCACCGTCGACGACTCGTCCATACTAGCTGCTATCTTGAGAAACAGATCCGTCTTCAAACGCTCCAGATAACACGTTGGACTCTCGCAACCTAGTAGAACGTAAGTCCCCCTCCAAACCAGGTGTACAAAGGGAGTAAGATCTAGTGGAGGGTCAGCGGACTATAAGCAGTACAGTGTCGCATCATATATTGCATAAATTAGGAGACTTTTGTTTTCTCATGGTCTAGCATGGGTGGCTGAGGCCCGATCAGGAATTGAGCCAGCTCGTGACCTGGCTGGCCCCGACCCGGGACGCAAACCGCAGAGATTGGCTGCCCATGGGCAGATAGCTGACCGTGTACCAGATGGCGGCGATGATCTGGATGACGACGGCAATCACGGTAAGCACCGTGGACCGCAGGGCAAGGCTGGCCACCAGGGTCACGACAATGGAGCCGAAGTAGGCCAGGGTGAACAGCACGCGCCCGGGGCTGATTAGGTGGTAGGTGTAGTTTACCGGGCCCTGCAGGACGCCGAAACTGATGACAAACAGCAGCGAGGCCAGGGTCCAGATCGTGGCGAACTTGCGGGGCTTCAAAGCGAGCACGGGCAGCAGCGCAAAGCAGGCAGTGAATAGCAGCGCGGCCGCGGCCAGGCACACGCCGAACACAATGAGCCGGTCCCACCGACTCAGTGTGAACCACGCGGGCTCTTCCAGCGTCTCGTTGGCGGCGGGGCGGTCGGAGACTGGCAGGCGCATCGACCCACCGGACCGGAATGGGTTGGTGAACTTGGAGAAGAAGCCGGAGTTTACCGAGTCTGCCGCCTGGGCTGTCAGCAGCCCGGCGCTATTCCGCCACGAACTCAGCTGTTCTTGGAATACGTTGGGCATAAGCGCTCGCGCACAAGCGGGGCCGAAGGGTCGGGAGGAGGCGTGAGGGCGAGGAGTGGCTCAGCAAGCAAGCCGTGCGGGCACCGAGGCAGACGCGGGAGGGTGAGCAGGGGGTACGATCGGGGTTTGCCTGCGATTGGTCGAGGTGCCGGCAACTGAACCACGCACAGACAAAGCAATTGGGGGAGGCGATGGTGTGGCAGAGCCGGGGGTGGTGGCAGCACCACTAATATGTGGAAGAAAGTCCTTGCCCACGCCGCCATTGGTGGCCTGGCGGCGGTTTCAGCTAGGCCCGGACCGTACAGGGACATCATTAATAAATATATAATATATACAGCATCAGGGGACAAAAAATTGCCCCGGGAAAGGTGCATGGGCGCGGCGGAGCGCTTGGCGGCCTCAGTCTAGGTCCGGCTGGACCATGATCTCCCGGTTCTTGTTCTGGCCCACCGCCTGAATCTTGGCCATGAGGGCGCTCTTCTGCCACCGTTCGGGCATGGGCTTCGGCGCCTCGGGGGTCTTGGTCACCCAGTAATAGATGTCCCAGTCGTTCTCGTTCATGAGCTCGTCGTACTCGTCCAGCTCTTCCCGGGTCAGCGTGGCCAGGTGCTCCTTGGCGAACTTGCCAAGAATCACACACGTCTCGAGAATGCCTCGCTTGCGGCTGTGCCACAACAGCCGCGCCCGCTTTGTCTCAGTGGGCTCGTTGGGCCGGGCCGGGGGCTCCAGCAACACTTCGGTGAGGTTTTCTTGCAGCTCGGGCTCGATCTTCACCCACATGGGCGCAGTGGCATGTATGCTCCTGGCACCCCAGCCACCGGGGCTGCGAATCGCTCGAGAGTGCGCGAAAATCGGGCGGATCACACGGAAAAGCATTGTTGGTCGGTAGATAATAGGAACGAGGAAGTGATCATTCTCTGTGGCCCAAAAGCGATAGATAGATAACGTGACACCCCACACGACCCCGGACTGGGACCACAACCAGGCGTACCTCATAAGATCGCCTGCAATATATAGGCCATCATCACTCGTATCTAAGGTATTGATATATGAATGCCCATATGAGTGTGCGTGTAAATAAATATATATATATATGCGTATACAGATACCCGAAGAACTAGGGATAGCGTGTGCTCATAGGTTGGCCTATGTCGGTTTTAATGGACAACATACACATGGACGCCCCTATAGTAATGCGAGCCATTGTGCTCATGCGGTAGGTATCTGGCGACGGGGTTTTAAAAAAAAGGCAAAGTTCAACGCAGGTGAAGTTGCGGAGGTTCAGATCGCATGGCTGAGCTACCATATTTTTTGGGGGGCTAAACTTGCCCTGGAAACGGCTATGAGGGAATTATAGCGAGAAAGTACTATAAGGCTCTCCTAGAAGTAGCAAAAGGTGAAGCACAAACGGAGCTATAACGGATGTTGCGTGGTTCGTATTTTGCAAAATAAATATATAATAGAGATGTTCTGCTGATTAGCGCTCAGCTCAACTCGAAGCCCGCCTTAGAGCGGATGGAGTACAGCAATTTCTCGCGAAGCACCTCTTTCGAAGAGTACTCCGGCAGTTTCAGCAGATTGACGCAAGTTGACGCCGTGGGCAGACGTTGGTCATCGTGGCCCACGTATCTGATGCCGAACCCCGGCTCCAATCGGGAGAATCCCAGCAAAGGGGGCTTGGGAACGGAGATGACGAACTTGAGAAACTGGGCCCGCTCCTCCGCGGTGAACTCGCGCAGAATTGACCACAGGTTATTGATGGTCGAGCTGTCATGCGCAAACCCAGTAATCGACGCATGACGCATTAGATCGTCCACATCCATGCCCAGCGACTCGCCACTGATCAATTTGTTGAGTTCCTGGGGGTTGAACAAGCTGAGCCACTCCAGTCGAATGATCTGGCTCAGTCCCAACAGGAACCACGCACTCTGTGGCTTGAACACCGTGTTCAGTTTGTAGTTCGACAGCTCGCGCATGTACTTGAACTTGTTCATGTCAGTCACCGGGACTGACGCCCCGCCGGGTCTTAATTCCACCACATGGCGCTGGGAATTTACGGTGGTGAAATCGAGGCCGAGTGCTTCCACATCCTTGCCGTATATGGAATGCAGTTTGGTCAGGTTACTGTACAGTTCCTCGTCCAGCAACGCGAGACTGTCGAAGCTGCTGCGCAACAATGCTCCGCCCCGCCATTTCGACAGAAATAGAGGAGCAAACTCCACATCAATGAGCAGATTCTCGTACAGACACTTGCCAATGACTTGGCCCATGAACAAATACTTGGCCCGGATCTGCGGAGTCATCAGTTCCGGCGATTCGCCGAACACGGGGTTGGGAATGAGGGTGTGCTGTGGCGTCTCAACAAACAGAGGCATTGCTGCCGTGGTGGGCTCGTCATGAAACAGCTTCTCACACAGCGCAATTAGCAGCTCCCGCGTCAGCCCGCCACCATCGATCCCCGCCTCGGGGTGCCCGTCCGAGGATAACCGTACCGCCATCTCGGTTTTGACGTTGGACCCCAAAGACGCAAACACGTGTTGGGAGTCCTCGACAATGGTCTCGCGGTTAATGTCGAAGTGCTGACGACTGAACATGCGGCCGTTGACCTCGAGTCTTTCCCGGTCCTGGGCCACAAATCGCGAGAACAGCATCACGCGGGTCTCGAAGGGGATGAAGAACGGTGCGTAGTCCAACGTACGCTTGGCGGGGTTCTCATCAAGCCTCAGCATCTCCCCAGCATCTGCGCGCGGCTCGCCATTCTCGTCGAAGATATCGTCATCATCATCGTCGTCGCCGGTATGTACGTCATCGGTGGCCAGGTTGAACGACAGCGACTTCGGGCGATTGCCCTTGAGGTAACTGTCGAAGATTTGCACGAACTTCTGCCCGGCGCTGGCATCGACAAGCCAGAAGTTCGGGGGGAACAGCTTCATGCGTGAGTCACGGGTATAAAACTGACGCAGCAGACGGAGCATGGCGGTCTCGGAGGCGGTGGCGACCCGTCTGCGCCCCGAGCCTGACTCCAGCGGCGCAACCCACAGGATTTTGAAGCTGTGCTCCTTCACCACCGAGGCGAACTCACGCAGATCGTCGGCATCCAGCCCCAACGTGTTGGAGGACACCAGCTCGTAGTCGGTGGCCACGAGCAGCCAGTAAGATATGAGCTCCACCGTCATACAGAGAGCCAGCTCTGACTGCGATTGTTGGTAGATGTCCCAATATATTTTTGCCGGCCGGCTCGCCAAACCGGGAGGGGCCGCCGAACGGGAGATGGTTGCCGGGAGGTCTTTGGGCGTGGCCGTTGCCATTTGCAGCAGCACGCGTGGCTTCGCCGAGGGCGCCACGCGAAACAACGTCTGGGTGTACTGGGCCAGCCCCAGCGGATCGGCCGCGATGGCCGTTTCAACGATCCCTCGGCTGAAAAACTGGGGGAAGTCGGGGCCGGCCACGACAGACTCGGGCAGGCTGCGCATGGCCCCAACGTAGTCCACCAGCTTGAACACCAGCGGCCACGACCGTAGTGAGTCCAGCAAAATCTTTGCCAGAACCGTCCGGATCTCCTCGATAAACGGAATCAGCGGCACCATGGGGGTCAGCGGCATGATGGGACCCGACGTAGGGCTCAGATCCAGCGCCGAAATGGTGTAGAATGGCACAAACGCCGCGGCAGGTAGGCGCTCCAGGACCTGCTCGGCCTGAGGCAGTCGGATCAGCGCTGCGAACACCGCCGCGGGGTATCGTTGGCTCAACCAGGCAAACTCGCTGGGCACGCCGGTCCCGTCGGTGGCAGAGTCGATGGAGGCGCCACCTTCCCTGGGATCGCCGCCCCCCTGGGGGCGGGCTACGCCCACGATCGAGTTCAGAAGGGGGATCATCAGCTCCGGGGCAATGGTCGGTGGCGCCTGGCGGCTGAGCAGCTGCAGCCCAAGCCGGGCGGGCCAGTCGGTGCTCCCGGCCTGGGACCGCGCCTCCCACAGCAACGGCAGCCGCTGGAGCAGCAGCGGCGAGGGGTTTGCGCTCTCCGGCAGCGCAATGAACTCGGCCGTCCACCGCTGCTGGGTGGACGGCGGCCAGTTGGGAAGATCGGGAAGAATGTATGCGTAGACATTGGGCTGGGCCAGCCAGAGTGGGGGGTTCTGGTCCACCAGCTGGGCCAGCTCGTGGCGGGCCTGGCGGAAGTCGCGGCGGGCCCGCCAGGCGGTCTGGAGCTTTGTGGCGGCATTGACCTCGCGGCGGAGCTTCTCCCGTTTCTGGCGCTGCAGCTCAGCATTGCGCAGCGCGTCGTGGGCCGAGGACGATTTCTTGGAGCCGAGATTCACCGAACGATGTGGGCGTCCTGTGAACATTGCCGCAGTGCTATGTCCGTTTCGTTACTCACTTGCTGACTGATCTATTGATGTTACTGGGAACAGAATTGCAATTGTAGATATATACGTCGCGGCGGCCGCCCGGTACCTGTGCGTCCCTTTCACACCCGAATTAGGTTGTTGTGGGGGATTGGGGCCCTGGATATACAACGGTGGTTGTTGGAGGAAGGGGCGCCGCCGGCAGGTGGTGGACGAACAGCGGCGATCCGCGCAAGCTTGACGCCAGCCATGTCCCCTAGCTCCTCAAAGGTTGGTCCCAACGACGTGGGTCCGTGAGCCAGCCGGCGACCGTTGTTGATCCTAGCCGCGACCCGTACCCAGAAGCCGACGGGACCCGCATGGACAAATGATAGTGGAAGCAGTCCAGTCATTGCAGCCGAGACAAAGCGGGGGACAGTGTTGAATGGTAAAGAAAGCGATTGGGCTCATTACTGCTTCCTAGCCCAATCTCTGAGCTAGCTCAAGCGTGCATTTTCCACTGGTTGCTCATGTGGTCGTGGATGCCGCTGGTGAGTTCCCCTTGGCTCTCACGCTGTCTGAATTCAGAGATTCAACGTATACTGGACGACGCGCATCCTGACTATTCGATACAAAGCAAGTACTTCTTTAATATATACATGCTCATTTAAGCCCGGCGTAACTAATATTCTCCGATTGCCGGTGCCGTAATGTGACTAATGGGACAAAAAATTGTCGAGGTTCACATTTTGTCAATCTAGACCCTCAACCGTAGAAATATGCCAATAGAACTACTGATAGTAGGCGGTGCCTCACTTCAGAGGGCTACCAGAAATGAATTCGGTCTAATTCAGTATTGGCTAACCTATTTCGATTCCGTGAATTATGTCCTATATGAGAAATCTTCAGCCTTACCTGCTCTCTGATTCGTCGACTTTCACTGTTACTCAGGTCACTTTCAGAAGAGGGTAGTTGGCTCACGTATAGATATATGACATCTACATTACAGCCGTGTGAACATGGTATCGTTCTATCACTGTCACGTTTGCTACTATGGGTGGATTATCGATCCCTGCTTCTAGATGTAGGATTTCACTAAAGAAAGAAATATTAAGTCATGGCTCATAATCCACACCACTGATTTAGTTTTGAGTCAACCATAAAAAGCAAGAAATAGTATTTCAAAATCTTGTTCATACCACTCACATGTGATGGAACGTGCTTCTGCTAGTTCGCAAGGCAGAAGTATCTACACAGCCTTTCACATATGAATAATCAAATATTGGAGTAAAGACTTGACATGGGGATTAAATGAACTAACGAAGAATTGTATGGCTATCTCAAGACCCTTGTCAGTTTTTGGACACTGCCTCCAACTCACAGGCCCCGATCAGGAAGTATTTATTGGCCCAATTGGGCTTGGGTTTCTTGTACCCCGATGTGTAGACTTCCCTTTTTGATAGATTCATATGGCGGGGTGGATGCATGTGGGGGACACAGGAAAATTTCTAGCGGAGAATAATGAAAAAGAGGAAATGGTATTCCAGGAGTAAGTACAGTGGCGCAGCCAGTGAGAAGGAGGGTTTTCAAAAAAAAAAATCTATAAAAGCTGCCGCATTCTCGCAGAAGTTCCTCACACCACAACAACTAACTGAGAACAACAATGCCTTATACTACTACTTTCACTTCTGCTACTCCCTCCGTCAACAAGAACGTTGAGACCAATAACTCTGCTGAAGTCGAGCAGCCTACCAATGAGCTCTGGGCTGCTTATTGCGTCATTGCCTAAACTCTTGGTATTTCGCGCGATATTGGGTCGTAATTCTACTAGGTATTGATAGTGGTACCTTCACTATCGAGCACGTTGATTATTTGATCCACTCATAACTGAGCCAAGTAGAGAGCCGTGTACACTTAGACTGAGTTCGGCCTTTAGAGCGTTTGAGAAATTCATTCACGTATTATGTAGTAACAATATTCTTCTCAGGGGACACCAAGTTTGTATCATATAAGAGAGTCTCTGTATCATTACTCGTAAACTTGCGCATTTTGAAGACCTCTTCGCGTAGGCAATACGGAACGAAAGGTAGGTACATTCTAAGAGTGATAAGTATCTATTGTACATTTAGGAGCATTTTTCCGGTGTCTGATAAGAAATTAAGTTCATTGATCGTATCAGTTCAGTGTATCACATGTCAAACTGGGTGGATGCTCAGTACGAGGAAGAGGTGATTCCGCTATGGTGCTTTAATGTTTCAGCTGAACTTTCTTAGAAGGTCAACCAAATTTCTCGGTGGAAAAAACCGAAATACGGGACAGCAGAAGAACATCAGCCAGAAAATACACCTCCAGCTTGTTATCTGCAGTGTTGAGTTAACGAAGAGAGGGCGGTCAGTATGATCTTACTCCTTTTGACGTGACCAGGCTTAGGTATAATTACCCGGAACTTTCTGTTTCGAGTTAGGCTAAATGGCGGGCCAAAAACGAGTGGATAAAAGAGAGATAAAAATCTTCTCAACATCAGGTATCATCATGGAGGCGCAGAGTACTCTAGAAGTAGCCAAATGCAGAGAAGAGTCACTCTTTCGGGAAAAAAAGCTATAAAAGGCTTCATATGTTCCGCAGAGTTCCCGAAAATCATAACAAACAACTTATCTGAGAACAAAAATGTCTTATACCACTACTTCCATTTCTACTGCTCCCTCCGTCAACAAGAACGCTGAGACTAACAACTCTGCGGAGGTTGAGCAGCCCACTAATGAGCTCTGGGCCGCTTATTGCATCATTGCCTAAACTACTGGTATTTCGCGTGATATTCGGTCGTAATTATATGAGGTATTGATAGTGTTACCTTCACTATTGAGCACATTGATTATTTGATCCACTCATAACTGAGCCAAGTAGATAGCCGTGTACACTTAGACTGAGTTCGGCCTCTAGAGCGTTTCAGCGATGCATTCACGTATTACTTAGTAACAATATTCTTCTCAAGGGACACCAAGTTTGTATCATATAAGAGAGTCTCTGTATCATTACCCGTAAACTTGCGCATTTTGAAGACCTCTTCGCGTAGGCAATACGGAACGAAAGGTAGGTACATTCTAAGAGTGATAACTAGCTCTTGTACATTTAGAAGCACCCTAGCGGAACATCCGCCCAGGTTGTCATTTGATTGATCTGAATAGTAATGGACTTACGTTTCTTACCAGACACCGGAAAAATTATTCAGCTAAGGTTTCTGTGTCAACCAATTTTTTCGGGTGGAAAAAATCGAAATATGGGACAATAATAGAACATGAGCTAGAGAATACACCTCCAGCTTGTTATCTGCAGTATTGGGTTAACGAAGAGAGGGCGGTCAGTATGATCTTACTCCTTTTTGACGTGACCAGGCTTAGGTATAATTACCCAGTACTTTCTGTTTCGAGTTAGGCTAAATGGCGGGCCAAAAACGAGTGGATAAAACAAAGATGAAAATCTTTACACCATCAGGTATCATCATGGAGGCGCAGAGTACTCTAGAAGTAGCCAAATGCAGAGAAGAGTCACTCTTTTTCGGGAAAAAAAGCTATAAAAGGCTTCATATGATCCGCGGAGTTCCCAAGAATCATAACAAACAACTGGAAATCATCTGAGAACAACAATGCCTTACACTACTACTTCTACTGCTCCCTCCGTCAACAAGAACACTGAGACTAACAACTCTGCGGAGGTTGAGCAGCCCACTAATGAGCTGTGGGCAGCCTATTGCATCATTGCTTAAGCATTGCAATACGCGATATCTGATAACTCTGATAACAACCGAGTTCATTGATTTGTTCTGCACTCGCCAACTCGAATGTTTTACCATGGGAAGCAATTGACTAAGCCTATGGCATATATCTGTCTTTCATTTAGGTGTAGAATAAGAAACTTTATATAAAGGCGTTACTTAAATGCCCACAGTCCCCACAGTTTTATATGCTTGATCCTTTACCCACCATGAACACACAATGATTTCGGTGATCGAGAACCCTGAGGTCGTACAATCTTGCAGTCGATAGCGCATCATGAATGGGTCATTTCTGTTTTATCTTACGAAGGCTACTATCGGTCGTAATGTGATGTAACTTCTCATCAACGGTTAGATGAATGCAACGTTCTTATTTAGATAGATATATGAACCAAGGTTCAATTCCAAATAAGGAGCATCTCATATTTGCCTCTGATATACCCAGCATTAGAAAAAGGAGTCAGCTGTTCATACATTTCGGTCGTTTTGTGACGATTGAAACCAGAATTACTATATGACCTTCAGCCACATGAATATAAGCAATATCATAATGATTATGAATATGGCCAAGCAGCATCGCTATCTCACTAATATCGTAAAGATTGGGTAACTATATGTCGATTGCCTATTTGAGAAAGATCATGTGGCGGGTAATGTAGTGGTGGAGATAATAAACAATCTAGAATAGTACTTTTACATAATAGTTCACGTAGGGTATTTCAAAAGTCTTCGCAGGTGTAGAAATGTGAGAAGAAAAGTCTCCTAGAAAAAAATTATAAAAGCGTCCATTTTTTTCACGTAGCTCTTCACCTCATAACAACTAACTGAGAACAACAATGCCTTATACTGCTACTTCCATTCCTGCTGCTTCCTCCATCAACAACAACGCTGAGACAAGTAACTCTGCGGAGGTTCAGCGGCCTACCAATGAGCTTTGGGCCGCATATTGCATTATTGCCTGAAGTACTGGTTATATAGGTGATAGCTGCTGGAACACTTTCAGATGTGATCCATTGACCCTCATCCTTGGACATTCTCATCAAATTCTTATCATCTCGTTCGAAGATTGAAACAAGATGAATAAGTTCGGGGCAGCAAGTGAGCTTTAATGGACAGAGAAATCTACATACTGATTAAATTGATATCCTCTTTACTCACTTGCGTGATCACTATTCACTTTAGGTCGGATAGCGCTGGAGTCTTGGCGCTTGTATTTATGATTCATCTATATATCCAATCCCTAAAATTTGAAGGTAGTGGCCACAATCAACTTACGCTCCATTCGAAGGACTTCCCTGGAACAGATTTTCGAAATGTGACGCCTACCAGCTTACTTACGCGGATTCACACTTGCCTTATCTGGATTATTCAACTTGGTCATGGGGTGTTTGCTTACATAATTGATTTATTATCCGCCTATATAATTAGTATGACTATCTCTGAATCATCGACGGATCAAAAGCTTATTCCCAAGACTGGATACATGAGCCTGTGACGGCCGCTGGTCCTCGCCCAGAACCGTACCCTATTGCGTAATCGCCAGTGCGCAGCCAGTGATCGTGGACTTGATCCTGTGATTTTTTGTCGTTTTTTCTCATGCTTTTCGACCCGATAGACATTGGAGCAATGCGGCTCCAGCATCGTGTAGTAATGGCCCCACTGACGCGCCGTCGTGCAGAGATGAACAACGTACCCAGCGACCAGCAGATCATCTACTATCGTCAGCGTGCTTCCGTACCGGGTACGCTGATAATCTCCGAGGCCACGCCTGTGCGGCCCCAGGCTGGCGCGGTCCCACGACTTCCGGGGATTTGGACGGAGGAGCAGGCGCGCCATTGGAAAAAAATCACTGACGCCGTGCACCAGCAGAAGTCATACATCTTCATGCAGCTGTGGGCGTTCGGCCGTAAGGCTGCGCGAAATGCTGGCCTGGAGATAGTATCAGCTAGTGCAATCAATATGGACGATGGCCGAGACTTGGGCCGATCCACGCCGCGCGCACTGTCAAAAGGAGAGATTGCTGAATATGTCCAGTGGTACGCAGAAGCAGCTAAAAGAGCTGTGAATGAGGCTGGTTTTGATGGTGTGGAGATTCACGGAGCAAATGGATATTTGATAGAGCAATTCATTCGCGAGTGTACTAATCAGCGCCAGGACGAATATGGCGGGAGCGTCGAAAACCGTACACGATTTGCTCGTGAGGTCGTAGACGCTGTGGTAAAGGCCCTCGATGGTGACTCTAGAAAGGTGAGTTTCCGCATCAGCCCATGGACACGTAGCGGAGATATGGGTCCTACTGAGGCCACGCTGGCTGAGTATGCATACTTGCTGAGCTATTTCCAGAGCAAATACCCACAGATGGCCTATGTTTCGATTGTCGAGCCCCGCGTTGCCAATGGACATTGGACCGACAACGTATCGGTTCCAAGCGTCGATGGGCTTGAACTTAACGACTGGAACCAATTTGTACGGTTAGTTTGGAAAGGCAACCTTCTCCGGGCCGGTGGACTTGTGGAGGAAGGTAAATCGCTAGCGGCTAAAGATCCGAAATTACTCATTGGCATAGGTCGATATTTCATTTCTAACCCAGATTTGCCATACCGCCTGAAAAACAATATACCACTTATCAAATACGATAGGGAAACCTTCTATACGGAGGGCCCCAAAGGCTACACCGACTATCCTTTCGCAGAAGAAAAGTAGACCAGCAATTCAACATTGTGCATAGACTCATCATTTCAGATCTTTTGTGAACAGCCACTTCGATTATCTTATATATCTGCGAAATATTCCAAAGGGACAATTGATTCAGCTCCTGGGTATGTATACCACAAGACGCATACAATTAGTACGACAGGACGTTAGATCGAGTATTTAGTAAAAGTTGAGTCTGCGTGGTTTCTTTTACTTTCGTCCCTCATTGCCTTGTGACTTCTTTTTTTTTTAGGGAACAACTAATCATTATACTCATTTGTATGCCAAAATGATATTTGCTCCCTCGATAATTTCTGCAAATCAGATGTATAACGCCGAGTACCTTCAAAAGTCGAAGACTGTGCACTATTCTATTTTACAACCAACCTTTTTTTTTTGAAGAACGAATCGAGTTCCCATAGTGTTTCCGAAGATGGATAACATTATATATTGTAATAGTCTAGCTTAGGGCAGACTACGAGAATATGACAGTTACTCTTTTGGGTAGAACCATATATGGTGAGCGGAGCACGTGTTGGCGGAGCGACAGCGGATCGGTTTCCCAAATGAGATTGCAAAATGAAATTCAGATCTCTCACAAAGGCGGAAATCAAAACTTTAAAGTGGTCACTACTTGAAATCGAAAGGTCGAAGAGTCTCAAATCGAAGCCTATAAAAGCTTGGAATTATTTTAGAAGGTAATCATATCATGATACTTAACCGTGAGCTACAATGCCGTACACTTCTTCAAAATCCGCTGCAGACTCTGCCACCGAGGATTCTAAGAGAAATAATTCTTTAGAGATTGAGAAGCCAACCAATGAGCTCTGGGCAGCCTACTTCATCATTCCCTGAATCTTGTCTTGGCATGTCTAGTAGGCAAAAAAGACTGATATAGTGCTCGGGTGACACCTAGCCAGGTCCTTGCCGATCAAGGTTCGCTCTATTTAATTCACATGTACTTGAAGCTTATTTTATCTCACTGTCATATCATTTCAGAATAGACCTCTCTATTTGTTAGATTTGAGAGATTTTCCTCATACTCTAACAAATCAGACTCGCGCACGATGCTCAAAGATGCACCAATGTCACACTTATTACACAGAAAGCGCTCGTACTGAACCATCATTCTGAAACCTTGAGAACCAGAGAGAGTCTTGAAGAACTTGATTATCGCCGTATGTCTAGATCTGCGCGTGGAATAATCGGATAGCGGTTTCACAAAAATCGCCTTGAAGAATATGCCATATTTCCAGCATTCGTCATACCATAACTCTTTGATTAGCTATACGAATATGCACAAAGGCACTCATATCTGTGCCTTGATACACTGATACATACATGTATATGTTGTCGCCAATCACCACTTCAAGCCAAGATGAGTTGCATATACCCTAAGCTACACACGCCACCAAATGCATGGCTCTAACGATTATCCAGAGATTCTAGCATGTTTACGCCAATTGATTCTGCCGTCGGCGCTCTGCTGATTCATCTTGCGACAACAGAATTCGTCTTAGAAGCCGGCAAAACGGTGGGGTTCTCCTCTATTATTACCAATGCTTTATTTCAGCCCTCTGTATATCCAGTATCAATAGTATGCGGGCTGGCACTTTCTACACTGATAACCCTACTGATTTACCCCGAGTTCGTGCCACCACCTACCGGATTGAGTATTATCTGGCTAAGTTTTGCCGGGTTTCTTGTAGGAGTGGGTACCAAGTGGGGCTCGGGCTGTACCTCAGGCCACATGCTATGTGGCGTTTCCCTACTACGAAAGCGAAGTCTCATAGCAACGATGGTATTTAGCAGCACCGCAATGCTTGTGGTGAACTGTTACGATCTAGCCCCCGCATGTGATAAGGCAAATTGCTCCGAAATATCTCGCGTGGGTGGCTCTGAGAAGCTTTTGACTACGTTGATTGTGGGATATATCATTTCTAAAGTTCAATATGGAACCAATAGCATTGCTCGCACTATCACCGGTCTCAAAGTAGGATTTTTGTTCGGATTAGGTTTGTTTGTGAGCGGAATGGCCAACCCTGCTAAGCCGCAGGGATTCTTGGCACTTTTTCGGTCATCGAAATGGGACCCTTCCCTGATTATGATTGTGATATTTGCTATCATACCGAATATTTATCGTTGGAGGCGTATCCTACTAAACAATGACAAGCCAGTCATGGAGCCCAATTTCGATCTGCCTACTTCAACAGCGATTCCACCAAAGTTTTTGTTAGGGAACGCTCTTTTTGGTCTTGGCTGGGGAATGGCGGGAATTTGCCCTGGACCAGGACTTGTAAGCGGACTACTCTCGCTTGGCAATTTTGCCTGGCTGACAATGTTTCTAGCGGGTCAATATATAGGATCCCTTTGGTGATTGTACCTGTGAAAGAATTATTCTAGAATTACATGGTCACAACAAACACAATGAAAAGAGGGGTCCATATAATGTGATTTATGCGTATTCATGGTGTTCACCAGTATGTTCTTCCTTCTTCAATGTTTCTATCCCGCTAGCTTCATGCTCCTTGAAATCGCTTTCAGCAGAGATTGCGCGGATTGCCTTACTGTTTTCGGGCCCCACTAGTGTAACAATAAAGTTATAAGCGAAAACACAGCCAATAAATATGGCCATGACCTTACCGTAGTCGTATAATCCACCTGGTAGGGGGAAATCTTCGCCCAACTCTGTCTCGATGGTAGAAGAGGCAGAAGATGCTAGATTACCCAACTGATATGCTAGACCAACGATGACAACTTTGAATTCGGGATGAGCAAGCTCGGTCAGATGTGCAGGAACTATGCCAAAAGCACCTTGAACAAAAAATTGCATGAAAAACACAGCAGCGTTAATCCCGTTACCATGAACAAATCCCCAAGGGTAAACCATGATTCCACCGCCGACACAGCAGATCAAGATACCAAGCCTTCGTCCAATAAATGTACTAAGATGTCCAACAACTAGGCCTCCCACAAGTGCACCAATATTGGCCACACACATTGTTACTGTTTCACGGTCATTGCTGAACTTAAGCTGCTTGAATAGGTAGGTTGGGTAGAGATCCTGAGATCCGTGACTCATGAAATTAAAGCCAGCCATGAGAAGCACCAAGTAAATTGCAATTAGCCAGTAAGTCTTCAAAGCATCTCCGGCTTTCTTTAAAAATTTCGGAGGGATCTCGCCTCGAGCTGCGGCATCTTTTCGAGCCTGCTGTTTCTGCAAAAACTCAGTAGTTTCGGGCAAGTACGCACGCCAGCAAGCAATAAGCACGCTGACACAGGCTGCGAACCAATAAACTGCACGCCACTTGTGACTCTGCGTGTCGGCCAGGGCGCGCTTGAAAATTACAGCCAAGAGATACCCGAGGGCATAGCCTTGCTGAACCAGACCTGAAACAAACCCTCGTGGGCGCTGTGGACAATCACTCAAGGCAGTAGCCGCCGCACTGCCATAGATACCACCCATGACGAAGCCGAAGGCTGCACGAACCCCCAAGAACTGAGTATAAGTTTGAATGAAAGAGAAACCGACCTGAACAGCGGCCATCATTATCAAATTTACAACTAGTGGCCAGCGTGTGCCATACTTGTCACCAACAACACCAAACACCACTGCACCAGCACTCCGCAGCATCAATACCAGGGTGATACCCATGGTGACGCTAGAGGTTGAGGCGTTTAACTCACTGCTCAGTTCCGTCACATTAAGACTTACAGTGAAAAAGTCGAATGCATCCCAAGTCCATGCCATGGTTGCGCACATAATAAAATTCCATTGTTTCAAAGAGATCTCCCTTAGTGCAGGGAACGGGTTTAATTCACTAGAGTTACTCTTGATGTAATGCCACGATGGGACTAAATGTGTAAAACGAGTCTTAAAGTAGCGAGCGATGGCGCGTGAATTGAACTGGGGTGGGCTCATAATTGGATCGTCATCCTCAACCAAATGGGGGGGCGACCTATGATAAGAACCTTTCACACTATCCGAATTCGTGTCAAAGTTTTTATCATCACGCTTGAACGGTTCGGCACTTGTGTCCAGATCAGCGGGAACGGCCATGTTTGCCTTCTTCTTCAGACCGAACATTGTAAGATCACCCTAGTATTGTAATTTTTGTAGCCTGGTCTGGCTCTTGAGTCTGTAATGGAGAGAGAAGTATAAAGGATGAGGAACAGACTTAAAGCTATCGTTAAAAACGAATCGATTTTGGATATGAGCTCTAGGATATCTACACCGAGCTTGTGTATACTACTCACAATGAGGGAAAAGTGATATGTGAAACTTCAGCAGAGTTCTTATCTTTAAATACGCCCACAGCCTGAGTTTGAAATCGCGAAAAACTCCCGAATGCGTCCACCCTTACCCTAAATGGAGTGGGGAAAGGATAGTTGGAGAGTCCCCACGCTGAATACAACCCACCAGTTTCGCGCACAAAAACTGAAATTTTTTGGTTTTGGATAAGGAAAGATTTTTGCTTGCATGGAAATCTAGTTCTGGATCTTTTTCACTCGTATATTGGTTTTTCCACCTACTTGATCAATCATATGTTGAGTTTTCGTTTTTCAAAAACACGACAAGTCCATAGCTGCGGGCATGGGTAAGCTATAATCCATGCGTGGATGTACGGGCTCCGGTATTATTCCACTACCCCAGCATATTCCAGCCGCATCGGCGTCCATTTACAGCCATCTTGACGCACACAATTAGTAATCATATGTATTACCCCACCCGATGTACTGCAGTAACACGCGCCCTAAAATTGTGGACACCGCTACCAAAATGATATCTCTTGGTCGTTTTGGTCTACCATGAAAGCAAAGTATACATGAGTCAATATGGGGTACATAGGGGCAGACGCTCTATTATCTATGGACGATAAATATACTATTTCCCAAGCGGATAATCATGATCACCATATAAATACAATTTGGGGTGTGCCCCAGTCATGGACCATTTTAACCGGTCTAAATCCTCCTTTTTATGACCCCCCAGTACGTAAACACGCTCTAAATTGTCGATATGTACTCCCGCGATTTCGGCCGAACCCGTAACGACTGCATCAATGTTGGCCAGCTGATCTTGTATTTTGAGTGGGGACAGGTTGGGGGGGACCACCACTAGCCCCGCGCCCTGCCAAGTCCTTTTTATCTCGCGCGAATAAGCTGCCTCCGAATTAAGAGGAAAGCTTCCGGCAATGGTGTGAATTTCACCTTTCCATTCAGTGGGTACCGGCTCACTGGCCTCAAACATTGGATGAGGACATTTTGCAAATAGCTGGGACAAATTCGAGAAATTAGGAAATAGGGAGGTACTGGTGGATAGTGCAGTTATCAATGGTGACGACTGGGACATAACGTAGGTCAGGAGCGTTTCTAATGGGGTTTCCTTGGGTGACTTAGGGGAATTTTGTGCGGCAGAAGAAGGTTTTTCCGGAGCGAAAATGTCTAGCTCGTCAATCACGATCTGCTTAAGTTTGTCAAGACGGATTAGGTTTGGTGATACCGTGAGATAATCTAATATCCGATGTGGCGTGCCTATTAATGTGTTAGTTTGTCTGTCTCTCTGAAATTGGTTATGTTGCCCGTCATCCAATTCAGGAGACCCTGTACGATATAGACACTTCACATGTTTAGTAGCGCCGAAAGAGTTCATCAAATCATAATATTGATCTGCCAATGCGGGTGAAGGAACCAAGACCAAATTTGTGATCGACGACGGCGGGTTACTTGGTGTCGACAGCATACTCAACACAGCAGCCGTTGATTTGCCGGTGTTTGGTATGGATGTCGCTAACACCGAACATCCTGAAGAGTTCAGAGACAGTATTTTTTTCTGAATAGGTAGAGGACTGGAAAACTTTGTCTGCAACTTGGAGAGAGCGGTCTTATGCACCCCCAAATCACTGAATGTTTTCGCAACTCGGGGATCTACACGGAGGTTGACCGACATAATTGAAAAGGTTATAATGGATGAGTCCGAGAGCCCTCACAATGATCGAAAGCAATGAGTGTTAAAGCAATCGCCACCAAAATTCTCAGAAAACTTCGGGCCCGTGTTTCGGGTAAAAGAGCTATTCTCAAGGTTGAGAATTGTGTTCTCGATTCTTGTACAAGAATGTTCTTCGTGATAGCAGCTCACGTTCAAGGTTTAATGAGTTGAATTATCCAGCAAGTTTCAGGGTACGGTTTATATGGATATTTTGATTACCAGTGAAAAAACAGGTCAAACAGGGCAAGACTTGAAATAAATAACATATAATCGGACAGGAATACTCCATGCATCTTGGTAATAAAGCAATTTCGGGCATTAATTAGTGAGGTCTTCATTAAGTTAATTCTGCCAAGATTGACACAAGGTGTCGTCGGTTCTTTTCGTTATTGTTTGTAATCTAACGATCATGGATGTATTGTGAGATAGTGTTCTCCAGATCATTGATTTAATCAATATAATACAGCAATCAATTAACAACTTAAACTTATTCGATTGATTTCTTATCCCTTCACACCTATATAAACATCTAAAGCTCGCTACTCTGAACATCCTCACCGACTCCGTTCAGTCTTTCATTCATTGACTTTATCCGTTCTTTGAATCAACGAATCAGTTCTACCAAATGCAGTTCTCGTCGCTTTTTGTTGCTACCTTGGCTTTGGTCTCTGCCGCTCCTCTGACTGAAACCCAGCAGGGGATGACCGGTGTTGAGGGCGCAGTCACCAACGCTCGCCAGGTCCAGGATACTCTGAACCGTCAACTCGGATCTGACAACGGGGCCCATGCTAACCAGGCTCGTGTAAATGCCTTCATTACTGGAGCTGACTCGCAGATTGACAACACTATTGCCACTGTGAGCCAGGCGCTCTCGCCTTTGACCTTTGGCCTGTCTCAAGCAGTGGGAAACTTCCTTCTTGGTCCCTTCGTTCAGTCCGTAACCAATGGCGCTGAGGTTTTCCTGTCCAATATTATTGGCGGTGGTGAAGACATGATTGATGCCCAATTAGCGGCTTCATTGACGGGCAGCTATTCTCGATTGGCTGCCTTTGCCAGTAAGAACAACGTCGACAGCAGCCGCCTTCAGCATTTGACCGAAGAGATCACCAAAGCAGCATCTGGCAAGGCTAAGCGTGATGAGGGTGGTATGTCTGGGATTAAAGGTGCTATCACCAACATCAAGCAGACTTTCGACACTATGAAGAACGACATGGAGCATAGCGCAGGGCACGCTGCTCAGGATACCATCCTTGCCTTTATCACTGGTGCCGACTCCCAGATCGACAATGCAGCTGCTACCGTTGCCAAGGCTCTCAACGGTGTCACTCTAGGACTCTCTGGCGATATCGGAGACTTCCTCCTCGGTCCCCTGGTTCAGTCCGTGACGAACGGTGCTGAAGTTTTGATCTCCAATGTCATTGGTGGGGCTATTGACATTGTTACTGATGGCACTGCGAAGCTCTTCAGCGAGTCTCTTGGCAAGCTCCATGACCTTGCTGTCAAGATGGATGTTTCTTCTAAGGATACCGATGCATTGGCTAAAGTCCAGAAGAGAGTCGCGCATCTTAAGGCGCCTAAGAAATCTGAAGACTCTAAGAACGCCAAGGATTCCAAAGACTCCAAGGCAAAGCGTGCCAGCGACAGCGATATGGCTGGTATTAATGGCTCTTTGACCAACAGCCGCCAGGTTCAGGACACGTTGAACAGCCAGTTGGCCTCTCACAACGGTCACGCTGCCGAGGCTGTGCTCAATGCCTTTATCACGGGCGCTGACTCTCAGATTGACAATGCCATTGCCACCGTCAGCGACGCTCTGGCTCCCTATACTCTCGGCCTGTCCAAGGCAATCGGAAATGTCTTGTTGGGTCCCTTCGTCCAGTCGGTCACCAATGGTGCTGAGGTGTTTATTGCGAACTTGATTGGCGGTGGCATCGACGTGGCCACTAATGGTGCTGTTCAGATGTACAACGACTCTCTCGGCCGTTTGATCTCTGAGGCCACAAAGTACGGCATCTCGACGGACAACCTGTCGCACGCACAGAGCCAGCTTTCCAAGTACATCTCAAAGCGCCACTAAATGGATGAGATTTATTTTTTTTTTTGGCATTGCTGGAAACGGCATGAGCCCGCTGCCTTTTTTTTTTGTCTCCACCCAGATATGAGAATTTATCAATTTAGATATATACATCACATTTCATAAGAAGTTCAAATTATTGCTAAAATGAAGCCCCTCATGATCAGAGAGGTCTGCTATGGCGACAACCACAGAGGCAAATAGGGTGTTGCAGCTGTCGTGTGATGAACTGGATATATTTGATCTCCTACGGATATGAACAACCGGACCCAGTTCAATGGACAAATACGGCTTGATAAGTCAAGCATACTCATTTGAGGTGCAGCCACCCAATCCTTGCAACCTGCCTTATTCAGGCACACGCCCGTATGTACAGAGCCCGCAGGCTCCGGAATTATTTTCTGGGTAACCCCCGGAACGGGGGCTTTCCAAGACCCCAATTCGGGGAGGTTGCGGGGATCGTGGCACACGTGATCCACACACCACCCAACGGCGACCGGCTCGAAGGTGGCCCAGGGCACTAAGGCACTGCCACTGACTGCTATGGCGCGCACCACCGCTAACCCAGGCCCAGGGCCTGCCCGAACCCAGCAGGCATCAAACACCAGCCGGCGTGTTTGTCACCTTGTTGACCTGGTCTTTTTGTGGGCACCCGTATTACCACCTATCCACCCTCCTGTGATTCGATACAGATGTTCGGCGCTCGACGAACAATCGCGGCCAGGCTGGCCGCCTGTGCCCCACTGCGCGGACCCCGCGCTTTTTCGGTGTCGGCGATGGCCCGGGAGATCCAGCTGTTCGACATGCCGTCCATGTCCCCAACCATGGAGGAGGGCGGTATTGTGGAGTGGAAAGTGAAGCAGGGTGACTCCTTCAGTGCTGGCGACGTTTTGCTCGAAATCGAGACCGACAAGGCCGAGATCGCCGTGGAGGCCGCTGATGACGGCGTGCTGGCCCACATCCTTGTCCAGGCGGGCGAAAAGGGCATTCCCGTGGGCAAGCCCATCGCGATCACCGCAGAGCCCGGTGACGATCTCGCCAGCATCGACGTGAAGTCTTTGTTGGCCAGCCGTGGGGCACAGCCCTCGGCCACCACTGACACACCCACACCAGCGGCCCCGGCTGCCCCGGCCGCTCCTGCGGCCTCAACTTCCAGCGCTGCAGAGCCCGCTTCCAGCACCGCGGAGCCCGTGGCTCACACCAGCGGCAACCACGGAACAGAGCCTCTGCCGAGTGCTCAGCGGTTGCTGCATGAAAACCACCTGAGCGCAGCTGACGTCAAGGGCACCGGCCCCTTCGGCCGCGTGACCAAGGGCGACGTGCTTGCGCACTTGGGCAAGATTTCGTCAGACTACGTGAACGAGGAGCGCGCCCGATTTAGCAAGCTGCAAAAAATGGACCTCAGTGGGATCAAAGCGGCCCCGGCCAAAGCCAGCGGTTCTTCAGCTGCGGCCGGCGCCGACGAAGCCAAGGCGGCGCCAACAGCGCCCCGGCCCATGCCTATCGTCACCAGCATTTCCGTTCCTGTGGACAGCAGCGTGGCGCCGAAGGTGGCCGCGGCCCAGCGGGTGGCTCTGCGGGCGGCGCTGCTGTCGCAGCAACCGCGGCCGTCGGTGTTGCGGGATGCAGCCTTGGACGCGCTCACGGCCCCCACGCGGGCGCCTTTTGTCATCAAGTCGGCGAAACTGACAGTGTATCGGGCCAAGCCTGTGTCCTATGACGTGGTGGTTGAGGAGCCGCCAGCGGCAAAATCGCATCCCGCAGTGGAGGTGTTCATTGCTCGACTGCGTTCGGAGTTGGCCCCGGCCGGGAACGGGTTGTAAATATTTTTAGACGGTACGGGGACCCGAACACGCGTCCCGCTATATATATAATTGATAGACTTACAGGCGAAAAATGATCAAGAGCGAGGCCAACGGAAATAATGGGCATGGCAAAGTGCAAAAATAAATAGGCACTTCAATCAATCTCTTTGTACAGCGTGTCATCCTTATGCAGGGGCCATGCTAATCTTCTCTGTATTGTTTCAATGTTTTGACCATTTGTCCCCGAAGGGACAAGGTATTTGCCGAACAGGGTATATATGGCGATGGTCAGGTGACCGGCTGGAAACAGATAAGCGTATCAAGGGACAAATATTTGCCTGCGACCGACCCCAATTTGTCGCTAATGCACGATGAACGTTGATAAGAATTCGACATAAGCAATTAAACTTTTGGGCGAAATAACGAACATATAGAAGTAAAGGAGGTGACTCACCATCAATGGAACTGGCTAAACGTATAAATGATCGGTTATATTAGAGGGTACGCGGTAAACCCACTTTTTGTTCAAACATGATAACTACAAGATGGAAACAGAAAGTTCCAGTCTCAGATTCGAGAAGAAAATCAATCAATCAATCGAAGTCCTCTATGCCACACGAATCAAGTCAGATCGTTCCACCTGAGGTAGATGTCGGTGACTATCTGCCATGTAGTTAGTCGTGTGCATATACTCATATCTTGACCGAGACTGGCTCGCTCTACGGACCTCTGCATCTAGTCTTGTTTAAACTCGTAAAATCCGGGACGCTCTGCTACAGTAGCGTCTAAGCTCCCAACAATCTCGTTATTGTATTTAACCACGCCGTGTAGCTCGTCACCGGGAACAATCTCTCCCACGCCCTTGGGGGTACCCGTGAGAACCACATCACCCTCCTCCAGCGTCATGATATTAGAAACTTGCGCCAACAGCTGGGGAATCTTGAAGATCATCAGACTTGTGGGGTCATCCTGCCTTAATTGGCCGTTGATGTTTAGCTGCAGCCACGCCTGGTTGGGGTCGGGGATCTGGGTCTTGGGGATCAGGTTACTCAGGGGCAAGAACGTGTCGAAGCCCTTTGCGGCGCTCCACGGTAGACCGGCACGCTTGGCGCTATCCTGTACGTTGCGCGCTGTGAGATCAAGGCCCAATGTGTAGCCAGCGATGTACTGGTCCGCTTCGGCTTGGGTGAAGCCCGCGGGATTGATGTTGCGTACGGGCTTCCCGATCACCACGCCGAGCTCTAGCTCATAGTGGAGCTGGACCCCCTTGGGCCGAAGAATTGGGCCCTGACCGGGGGGCAGAACCGAGCTGCGCGGTTTGATGAAGAAAAACGGCTGGGATGGCAGTTTATTGCCAAGCTCTTTGGCATGGTCTGCGTAGTTTCGGCCTATGCAGACCGCTTTGCTCATTTTCTGCCAAAAGCTCATGCTGCCTTTTCGATTCGCTCGCACAACCTTCGCGGCTTTAGTCACGCACAAACGTCAGTATATGATGGGTTGGGGTGTTGTGCATGTTCGAGTCGTAAAGTAGGACCGGGACAATGCATCGCCCTGGGGGACCGCGTCTAGGACAGTGTCTTACCCTTCTAGGACCGCACAAAGTGACCACTTACCCGACTCGGACTGTCGAGCACCTTTGGCCTTCTACTCTGCTATCTACCCAATTTTTGACGATGGAGCAACTACTAGCGGGATATATAAACAGAGATATATGCATGTATGTACACATACATATGTGTGCGTATAGACAGGTGGCTAGGTAGGTACATATGGGAACTATGTGGTTATAAATAGTGATGTGAGCTCAATCCGAACTATGAGGGGCCTTGGAAGTTCGGGGAAGGGCTACGGGAGCTTGGTGTGTGTTCCTAAGGTCAGTGGAAATGTGTGCCTTGGAGCACGAAGTGCCAGCCCGGCTACGCTGAGTGATTGGTCCCAACGTTTGGCCCGGCAGTTGCCTTGGTGGTTGCTCTAAATCCGGCGGTGGCAGCATTTGCGAAATCGCTACGGACTTTGTCCAACCTGTGGATAAAATTGTCCACATCGGAACGGGCCTCTTGTATGAAATGGCGGCCCTCTTCCTCCATAGCATGACTCCAATGGCTGACAGAGGGAGCTATGTGCGAAGCAAGGTCTTGGAGATCCGCTTTGGGCATGTACGCGTTTCTCGTCCACTGTTTGAAATTCGCCGTCCAGGCCATTGTACGGTCGGTCACTGCACCCGCGCTACTTCGCAGAACCTGCCCGTTGTGCTCCCAGACACTGCGTAAAGACTTTGACTGCCGAGACAGCCAGTCTCCCAGTGCCATACCATGCGCTTCCAGTAAAAGACGAGTCTGTTCCCAGATTTTCTGGAAGAGAGCGTTGAGCTGAAACGCCATAGGGGTGAGAATTCCACTGATCTCCCCTGGCTTGCGCAGCTCGATTTCGTTGCGAGGTGGGCGAGAGCAAGGAGTTACTGGAACAGCGCTGAACGACGGGGCCTCGTCTGGGACAGCCAAACTCTCTGAGCTGTAAGATAAATACGAGTTGTACAGTAGGTAGCCAATGCCCGCGGTTAGTGCACTAATGACCAAGAGTGTAGACAGGGCGGCTACTAATGAGGGAATTAGGGCCCACAGCCGGCGTTCCGGGGTGTCTAACGAGCTGTATCGGAGTCGCTTGGGGGGATTGCCTGCCTTCCACAGCAGATCAAAATACGAAGGGGATCCCACCGGTGACCGCATGCTGTCATCCATCTTGCTGATGCTGAGAAATCGGTGATGCGACAACCTGTACTGTTTCTCCGGAAGAAATAAGTGCCTGTGGGGCACCGTCACGTCAGGCAATGTCACCATGAAGTCGGAAGAGTCGGCTGCGGCTCGCGTCCGCTCAGCTACTTGGCCAGAGTCGCCGCCCAGGCTCTTCTGACTCCAGAACCGGATTCTGGTGACTGCACCGACTTGGGTGTCTCCCTGGCCCTTCCTTCCAGGGATAGCGGGCAATCGCGAGCATCTCCCGGTTGCCAGGTCATGCCAATAGATTGTAACATTGCCGTAACCGGAGTGAAGTCGGCGGAGGTACGACCCCACGAGTGGGGTGTAGTCTCCTGAGCACACGACCTTCATGCCTGGCGTCCCGTAGATAGTCTGATGGATCCGTTCCCAATAACGACGAGGCGTACTGGGCTCCCAAATCGGGCCCAGCATGGCGTCCGGGGTGTCCAACAAAGCATCGAGGGCCACCAGCTTGGACGGCTGCAACTCGGTAGCCAGGCCAGCTGCGGATCCGATGGTGTCGTGGGGTTCCGGAGTGTCACCAGAATAGGACGGGGGGTAATCATTATTACAGATCGTGGTATCAGCACCATTAACCTCTTCCGAAGACCGGGTATCCTCGGCGATGCCTTCATCTAACGGCATAAACCGATTCATGGCGGTCGTGGCGGAAATAGCAATGGCATCGATGAGGCCATTGTTCATGTGGGCCAGATTGGGGTCTGCGGTGGTACCTGAGTCTCGGCCGGGGTCTCCAGAGGCAAAGCCACCGGCCAAGATGCCGCGTTCTTCTTCGCTGTCGCTGAGGTGTAGCTCACTCTCAGACAGCATCATGTCGTTATCAGAACCATGGAATGAAAGAATATCAAAGTC
Organism: Starmerella floris; assembly: GCA_030555655.1. Classification (NCBI taxonomy): domain Eukaryota; kingdom Fungi; phylum Ascomycota; class Dipodascomycetes; order Dipodascales; family Trichomonascaceae; genus Starmerella; species Starmerella floris. Next base: position 127,115 of record JANIWM010000021.1, read on the forward strand.
CTCCTCATTAATTGAGTCTTGACTGGTCATTTCTCAACAACAACAGAACAGTGAGAACCGGTTACAGTGGGGAAAATGGAGAGTGAGAGGGGGACAATCTTGCCAAGGCAGGGATTGGCGGTGTTGCACGGCAGTGCAAGTAAATGCGATTAGAGGGGAACTCAATTGATGCCTGGCGTTCGAATAGCAGGCAGGGATACTTTAACCGACAAAATATTAGCAGTTCGTGAGTGGGAAGTTAGAGGACTATCGTGGGCTGCGCATAGCCAGCATCATGACGGCTGCTCTGGGCTTTGCGGTTAGGTTTCAGCTGGACCTAATCACCCTCCATGCCTTCCAGGGCGGAGTTAGTGCGGAGTGAGTTAATTAGCAGCACGCGTGTAATATATGAGCACCTATCATGGATACTGCCCGTGCCCTGAGTTGTCGGCTAAAAATATATTGCCACCGACAGCCGCTGTCTACTCTAATCCGGCCCCGACCTTGAGTTTGTGACGTGATTGGGGGGGGTGGGGGCACATGCCAGATCCCCGGAGGAGGGGAATAAGTGGACATTCTTCATTAGTTAGTCAACTAATCGGTCATGAAAATAAGGAATTGTAGCTTGTAGAATAGAGATCATCTCGTTTTTCGATCACAGCTACAATAAGTTTAATTGATAATACATCTAATCTCGGCCCACATGGAAGTCAGCGACGCTTCCGATCCACGCGCACAGGATTACGGAGTGATGATGAATTAGTTTGGTAGTAGATAAGATAATCTTCAGTTACTGGGCCAGAGGCTCTAGTTTATGTATAGAAAGTATCCCTGACGCCATTGAGTTTTAGTCACCCCAATTACAGTAAACGGTCTCAGGGTATCCATAGCAAATAATAACCAAGGTTCTGAAGATAAATAAGTCTATAAATAAGTGTATAATAAAAAACAAGTCGTTAACATAACATCAACCAGTTCTCGTCACTCTAAAGTTATCAAACTGGGTTCTGGTTCGTCGGATGCCGAACTGTCGTTGAGAGTGAGATCGGGCATCCCGCTGACTACTTCTGTCCATACTTCGTTGATACTACTGGTATCGGGATGAGATGAGATTCCACTGGAAAAGTCGCTGATTGTCTCAATGTCGCTGCGGCCAGCATCATTGGCAATCATGGGGTTGATGATCTCCACAATATTGCCCCATGTTACCTCTTTGTCGTCCATCAACACATTAACCCGATCGGTATCGGAATTCGGGAAGTGTACGCGGAGGGCGGTGCCGTTCTCCTCCACAGAGAGGGGCAGCTCCCCGAGCTCAGACAGGCTGGTGATATCAACCAGCACGCCTTGGAGCCGAGAGATCTCGCTCTCGATCGATTCCCGAAGGGACGCCAATGTGTCATCAGTAAGCTCGCTGACCCGTGGCAACGTCAAGCGCGGGGCGAGATTAAAGTCTACTGCCGCGGAGAAAACGATCGGGTCCATGTCTTGCTCTAGCGATCCCTGACTCTGGAGCCGCGGCCCCTCTTCGTATGAACTCTCGCCGGGCGACTCGTCTGGTGTGAACGAGTGGAAGTCGTGGTACGCGTGTAGAAGGTGACTGTTGTTAGCCACCAGGGAAGCGAATCTACCTGATATCTGCAAAGCCGGGTCCGAGTTGACTACCGAATTCATTGCTGACTGGTAGGTGGGCAGCAAACTTAGCTCATTTCTGGTTTCACGGCGAGTGGAGAGTGCTGGTGAACGTCTAGCTTGACGAGCCGCCAGGTGGCTGTTTGCCAATTTCATGAGATCGACCGGCCGCATGTCGTTGATCAGGCCCAGGTACATCTGCTCTTTGAGCGAGTACCGAGCCCGGCTGTCGCTCTTGGTGTCATGGAGCCAATGTGAGACCGCGGGAAGCTGGCGCCGGAACAAGCCTAGCAATGACGACATGGGGCAGATGGCCGACGATTTTATCAACGATACCGAACGCACCACCCTTCGAAGGGCCCGCAGTCGACTAGACACCAAGTGTCTAACCTTGGTGCGGATCAAGAAAATGAAATTGCGACAGAACCGCCGCCTTCTCGACCGCGAGTGGGCCATTCGCTTGTGGAGCAATACCATGTGTTCATGGAGCCCGTCCACTACAGCTACGTCGCTATTGTAGAACGGTGGGCGCGGGTCCAGCCAAATATCCCTAGAGACTAGGGAGTCTAGCTTCCTGAATCGGAACGCGGCGCCGTGAGAAGACCACAGCTCCTCCGGGTGTTCGGCCGGCCAAGCCGCCCACGGCATCGAACCCAACGGCTTAGTATGCTGTCGCTGCGCACATGGCATGTTGGCCTCCCTCATCAGCTGGGAAGGTCGCAAAACGCTGTCGTACCAGGGGTGAGATCCCCAGTTTTGGCCGGCCCACCGGGAAGAGCGGCCGTGGGCCCCTCTCGAAAACGCCGACCGAATAAATGCATTGCGGAAGAACGTCTCTAGACTCGCAGCATCCTGGTCTATACTTTCCCAGTGAGCGCTTCTCCTTCTTCGGCCGTGCAGGGCCTGGGCAAGTTGCTGGTTAAGCGCGGCCACAGTGCCGAGATTGTCAAAAGGGCCGATGTGTGGACTACGCTCCGCGGAACGGCGCGCTAGATCCGGCCCCCTTATTTTCGACCTCAGCATATGCCGGATTTTCCTGCGGATGAAGTGGACCTGGAATCTCAGCTGGCCCCTCAGCAGAAACTGGCGGAGGTTTTGGGAATCGGGCGCGCCGTGGGGGCCAAATCCCCACCGAGAGTCGCGATCAGGATGGAAACCGCGGTGGAAATGGCGGCATGGCTGCCAGTCCGTCGGTAGAGGCTCACCCCGGCCGAAGTTGCGGCGGAAGAATGGGGCCATCACATCAGAGCAGGGAGAGGACGAGAACCATCGGCTCTGTAACCTATTGGGAGGAGTCAATTGACGGAGAAAGGGTCGGCGGTTACGACAGCGCGAGTATGCTCGCTCGTAGCTGGGAACTTGGTTGGGAGGGCCCGGCGGTCGCAGAGCGGCTGCCAGCTCCTCCAACGACTTCCGCGCGTATTCGGCCGACTTGCGTAGGAGGTCAGCCCACGACATAGCAGACCAAAGCACAACGCTTTGCTTTTTCACGGCTCACTCAATGAAGTTGAATGCAGGAGGAGAATGGGCGCAGCGGTGAGCGATAACGGAATGAGCAGGGTTGCACCTCGACCCATGACTGCTGGTGTCATTACCTAATCGCGCGATAAACCTTGAACATGACCGTTGGGACCAAGGGTTGTAAACTCTCATCCCAGCCAACGGAGGTGGGTGCAGCACCAGCGGAGCGGGGTTGAGTGCTGGGGTTGTGTAGAAATTGTGCCGAAATTGGGCTGTTCCCGACAGATCGGCTCCGGCCGGCCGAATAGAAACAGCCTGTCAGCACGTGCGCTTTGGGTTGCTATGATAATAAGCGCCGGCCTAGACAGCGAATGTCTATGGCCAATGTATATGCTAGATCAATATATCGTCACACCACTGCAGTGCCAAAATATGTTCTCATTGGTTGACTCTAGATTGACGAAGGATTCTAAAAATCCCTCTTGCGTAGATAATCCGAGCAGTGTTCTCTCATGATGTTATAGAGTAGCAGTTCGCATTAAGCGTTCTATATATATGATAATCCGTTTTTACTCAAGCCCCAAGAACCGGTCATCTAACTACGCAGACTTTATCGATATCAGACAATTCCCATGTCCCACGCTAATTGGATACAAACAAAAACATAACGATATTGATTTAACTATGAACCCTGGACGGCCTAGATTATATGTTCCAGCGTAGATAGGACTAATTGAACAAATTCATTATATCGTAGCTTATTAGGGCGTAATTCGACTGCTGTCAGCCACTGAGCCAGTCACTTATGCGTAGTTTCCATTAATTGCAAGGCTGCCTTGCATCAACCGCTAGATCGTTTTCGGCGGCCAGAGCTCACTCGATCTTTTTGATCTCCTCTTTAATCGCATGCAGTCTCTCCGTGGTCAGCGGATGACTGTATGTGTAGGTTGAGTACAGCCCATTGGCCTCCACTGCGCCCAGATTTGACTGGCTCAACTTGGTCAAGGCACTACTGAGATTCGGTCCCTTACCAAGTCGCGTCGCGAATCTGTCAGCGTCATACTCCATCGTTCGAATAAAGTAATTGCTCACGAAAGTCAGGACGGTCGTAAGTGGGGTGATGACCGTTGTGTAGTACGTCAGTGCACCCATGGTGGGCAAGTCCCCAGGAGCAAAACCCACCGAGCGGTAGAAGTGGTGATTGTTCAAGAACGGAATCACTGAGCTCAGTAGAACCGACAATTGCGTCATACTCATTGCAATCTGGACCAAAATATGGTTGTGCTTCCAGTGGCCCAGCTCGTGGGCCAAAACGGCAACCACCTCCTCCACCGTATCCTCCTTGATCAGAGTGTCGTACAATACGATTTGCTTGTACCAGGGCAAGCCGATGAAGAAGGCGTTGGAGTGCGAGGATCGCTTGCTACCATCGATCACGTACAACTTCGTCAGCGGGAATTTCTGGGACGCCGCTAAGTCCTCGATGGCGGTGCGCAGCTCGCCCTTCTCCAGAGGCTCGAACTTGTTGAACAGCGGCATGATAACCGCCGGGAAGATGGTCTGGGCCGCCACGAGAAACACAAGCATCACGCCCAGCATGTACGGGAGAAACTTTGTGTCGAACCGGTCAATCACAGCCTGAATCACCCACATGACGCCGTACGTCAAAGGCGTCATCACCAGCAGCTCTTTCACAGCGTCGGTCACCCACAGCTTGAACGTCTGATTGTTGAATCCAAACTTTTGCTCAACGCCAAACGTGCTGATAAGATCAGTGGGGATGCCCACCACGCTGCTGATGATGATCGACGTGATACAGGTCAACGAACCCACCGTGCGCTCACCAAACCAGGCAGACGATGCCAGCTTGGTGCTCCAGAAATACCAAACCCGAGTGTAAAAGCTGGTGCTGAGGAACCAAAGCGTGACAGCAACCTCGACAGTGCTGGAAGCCATGGCCACGACCAGCCGGGCTCGCTGGTAACTCTGGCTTTTGGCGAATGTTGCATCGTCGACTAAAGCCTCGGCCTCTTTAGGTCGAGTAGGCTTGCATTGCACACGGTACTGTAGTACCCTCAACGTGTTTTTGAAGAGGTACTCGAACAGGGTCCCGGCAATCAGCACTCGAGGCCAATTAATCGCGGACGAATTGAGGGTATTAAATAGCCATGAAAAGGCGCTGGTTAACATTTTTTCGAGCGTTATTGTTGGGTCCGCTCGAAGTCCAGGTCTTGGTGAAGCGCGTAGTATCTAAAGTGGGTGGCCAGACGGTATCTATCTCTATAAGTGATGTTCAGAAAGTTCGTAGCTAGCT